>CABHPQ010161744.1:12548-49977 GCA_902168405.1 Peromyscus aztecus | reverse complement strand
CCCCCCCCCAAAAAAAATTCTATGTAGTCATGCATAGTGGCACATGCCTTTAATCCCAGCACTCAGGATGCAGAGGCAGGTGGATCTCTGTGAGTTCCACACCAGACTTGTCTAGGGTATCAAAGTTTATCCTAGGGGCCACTGTTCACTGCTGACCTCACTGCATGGAAATCTGATGCTCCTATCTGGGTTAAACAATGGACTTTGAATGCTGAGAGAATTGTACCTGCTACTTGTCTGGTGGAGGAGAAGCTTAAAAATTTGTTGGTTAGAAAAAAATCAGGCTTACAGGCTGTTACAAGACCTTAAAAGCTTAAATGAACTTTATTGGAGCCAAGGGGAGCTTCACAGCCTTGATTGCCATCTCCCACAGCCACCCCTAGAAATCAAAATACAATCGTCATAGACTTACAAAATTGCTTCTTCACCATACCTCCTCACCCTAAAGATTGTCAGCATTTCACTTTAAGCTTGCCTTCTAACCCTGATACAATGGAAGTCAAAAGCTGACATGCAGAGCAGGAAATATGAGTTCTGTTTATCCAGAACTCATTGATTGAGCTGAGTTCCTCATCATATATTTAGATTAACTATCAGAACTGTCAATTATAGTTTCCTCGCAGTCCCCCAACCCAATAATAATATATATGTTGCATATATATGTATATATATGTACATATACATCACAATACATTTATTACACAGGTGATATTATATTTATATCAAAGTATAAAACCTATGAGTTTTATGTTATTGTCTTCTGGGTTCAGGAAATTAAATATTCCAGATCAATTAAACCCTTAAAATATGGGGAAAGAAAATAATAGTCAGGCCTCCTGCAGACAGGTCAAACTACCACAATCCCCCACCAGACCCTGTAACCCAAAAGCCCCACCTCCCTTAAATCCTACACAACCTCCGAGACTGCAACTGTTCACTGAGACAGAGCCCGCCAGCACCCGATTGGATGAAGAGGTGAGCCTTTATCCTCATACCCAAACACACCAGCCCCTAGGCTTTGACTCAGGGGCACAACCCTCAGCCCCAACACCACTACCCATTGCAGGCCCAGTTTCAGGTCAGGTGGCAGGCAGGTCCCCTGCAGACAGGTCAGACTACCACTATCCCCAACCAGACCCTGTAACCCACAAGCCCCACCTCTCCAGACCCACCCACATGCCAAGATTGCAGCTACTCCCTGAGACAGATCCCACCAGCACCAATTGGACTAAGAGCTGCTCCCTGAGACAAAGAGTCCCTCAGCACTGATTGGACCAAGAGTGCTCAAAGGACCAAGAGTATGGATCAGATCAAGAGAGGCTCCCTCAGACACAGACACCATTTGCCCTAAGTGGAGAAAGAGATGGGTAGACACCAGTGCAAAAACACAGTCAACAACATAAAAAACAATATGGCTCTATCATAACCTATATCAGCAAGACCTGAAAATCCCAACACAGAAGAAATTGACCTTAAAAATGACCTTAAGAAGATGATAGAGATCTTCAAAGAGGAAATGAAATTCTCTTAAAGAATTCAAAGAAAAGCCAAACAAAAAATTGGAAAAAATCAGTAAATTCCTTAAAGAAAGCCAAGAGAAAGCAATTAAACAAGCGAGGGAAATAGTTCAAGATTTGAAAACTGAAATCAAGACAATAAAGAAGACACAAACTGAGGGAATGCTGGAAATAGAAAATCTGAGTAAATGAACAGGAACTACAGATGCAAGCATAACAAACAGAATACATGACATAAAAAAGCAGATCTTTGGCGTTAAAGATACAATAGAGGAAATAGAGTCATTAGTCAAAGAAAACACTAAAGCCAACAAAGCCATGACCCAAAATGTCCATGAAATGTGGGACACCAAGAAAAGACCAAACCTAAGAATAATAGGGATAGAAGAAGGAGAATACCAACTCAAAGGCACAGAAAATATATTCAACAAAATCATAGAAGAAAACTTTCCCAACCTAAAGAAGGAAATGCCTATAAAGATACAAGAAGCTTCCAAAACACCAAATAGACTGGATCCAAAAAAAGTCCCCTCGCCACATAATAATCAAACATCTAGACATACAGAAAAAAGAAAAAAATATTAAGAGCTGCAAAGGAAAAAGGCCAAGTAACATATAAAGGCAGACCCATAAGAATAACACCTGACTTCTCAATGGAGACTCTAAAAGCCAGAAGGTCCTGGACAGACTTTATGCAGACACTAAGAGACCATGGATGGCAACCTAGACTATTATACCCAGCAAAACTCTCAATCAACATAGACAGAGTAAACAAAATATTCCATGATAAAACCAGATTTAAACAATATCTCTCCACAAATCCAACCCTGCAGAAAGCACTAGAAGGAAAAATCCCACCTAAGGAAGTTAGATACACCCATGAAAACACAGGCAATAGATACCACACCAACAAATACCAAAAAAGGGAAATTTACAATACTACAACCAAAAAATAACAGGAATTAACAATCACTGGTCATTAATATCCATTAATATGAATGGTCTCAATTCACCTATAAAAAGACACAGGCTAACAGAATGGATACGAAAACAAGATACATCCTTCTGCTGCATACAAGAAACACATCTCAACTTCAAAGACAGACACTACCTCAGAATAAAAGGCTGGGAAAAGACTTTCCAATCAAATGGACTTAAGAAGCAAGCTGGTGTAGCTATCCTAATATCTAATAAAATAGACTTCAAACTAGAATCAATCGAAAGAGATCAGGAAGGACATTACATATTTATCGCAGGGAAAATCCGACAAGATGAAATCTTGATCCTGAATGTTTATGCCCCAAATACAAGAGTGCCCATATTTGTGAAAGAAACATTACTAAAACTTAAATCGCACATCAAACCCCATACACTAGTAGTGGGAGACTTCAACACCCCACTCTCAGCAATGGACAGGTCTGCCAGACAGAAACTTAACAGAGAAATAAGGGAACTTACAGACATTATGACTCAAATGGACTTAATAGATATCTACAGAACATTCCACCCTAACACAAAAGAATATACCTTCTTCTCAGCACCCCATGGAACCTTCTTGAAAATCGACCACATGCTTGGTCACAAAGCAAAACTCAAAAGATACAAAAAAAACCTGAAATAACCTCCTGTATATTATCAGACCACCACAGGTTAAAGTTAGATTTCAAAAACAACAAAAATTACAGAAAGCCTACAATCTCATGGAAACTGAATAATGCCCAATTGAATCACCAATGGGTCAAGGAAGAAATAAAGAATGAAATTAAAGATTTCCTAGAATTCAATGAAAATGAATGTACAATATACCCAAACTTATGGGACACTATGAAAGCAGTGCTAAGAGAAAAATTCATAGCACTAAATGCCCACAAAAAGAAGATAGAGAAATCTCACACTAGCGACTTAACAGCACACCTGAAAGCTCTAGAACAAACAAAAGCAAACTCACCCATGAGAAACAGACACCAGCAAATAACCAAATTGAGTGCTGAAATCAATAAAATGGAAACAAAGACTACAATACAAAGAATCAATGAAACAAAGAATTTGTTCTTTGAGAAAATCAACAAGATAGACAAGCCCTCAACCAAACTGACCAAAAAGCAGAGAGAGAGAGAGAGAGAGAGAGAGAGAGAGAGAGAGAGAATCCAAATTAACAAAATCAGAATGAAAAGGGAGACATAACAACAGACAATGAGAAAATCCAAAGAATCATCAGATCATACTTCAAAAACCTGTACTCCACAACATTGGAAAATCTGAAAGAAATGGATGATTTTCTGGATAGGTACCACATACCAAGTTAAATCAAGACCAGATAAACAATTTAAATAGACCAATAACCCCTAAGGATATAGAAACTGTCATTAAAAATCTCCCAACTAAAAAAGCCCAGGACCAAATGGTTTCAGTACAAAATTCTACCAGATCTTCAAAGAAGAGATAATACCAATACTCTTTAAATTGTTCCACACAATAGAAACAGAAGGAATGTTATCAAACTCCTTCTATGAAGCTACAATTAACCCTGATTCCTAAACCAAACAAAGATGCAACAAAGAAAAGAGAACTACAGACCGATCTCCCTCATGAACATTGATGCAAAAATACTCAATAAAATACTGGCAAACAAACTCCAAGAACATATCAAAACAATTATCCACCATGATCAAGTAGGCTTCGACCAGGGATGCAAGGGTGGTTCAACATATGAAAGTCTGTCAATGTAATACGCCATATAAACAAACTGAAAGGAAAAAACCACATGGTCATCTCACTAGATGCTAAAAAGGCCTTTGACAAAATCCAACACCCCTTCATGATAAAGGTCTTGGAGAGATCAGGAATATAGGGAACATACCTAAACATAATAAAGGCAATTTACAACAAGCCAACAGCCAACATCAAAGTAAATACAGAGGAAATCAAAGCGATTCCACTAAAATCAGGAATGAGACAAGGCTGTCCACTCTCCCCATACTTATTCAATATAGTACTTGAAGTTCTATCCAGAGCGATAAGCCAACATAAGGAGATCAAGGGGATACAAATTGGAAAGGAAGAAGTCAAGCTTTCACTACTTGCAGATGACGTGATAGTATACATAAGTGAACCCGAAAATTTGAAGAAGGAACTCATACAGCTTATAAACACCTTCAGCAATGTAGCAGGGCACAAAATTAACTCAAAAAAATCAGTAGCCCTCCTATATACAAATGACAAAGGGCCTGAGAAAGAAATCAGAGAAACATCACGCTTTACAATAGCCACAAATGATATAAAATACCTTGGGGAAACTCTAACTAAACAAGCAAAGGACCTGTATGACAAGAACTTCAAGTCCCTGAAGAAAGAAATTGAAGATGTCAGAAAATGGAAAGATCTCCCATGCTCATGGATAGGGAGGACTAACATAGTAAAAATGGCAATCTTACCAAAAGCAATCTACAGATTCAATGCAATCCCCATCAAAATCCCAACACAATTCTTCACAGTCCTGGAAAGAACAATACTCAACTTCATATGGAAAAACAAAAGACCAGGATAGCCAAAAGAATCCTGTACAATAATACAACCTCTGGAGGCACCACAATCCCTGACTTCAATCTCTATCATAGAGCTACAATAATAAAGACAGATTGGTACTGGCACAAAAACCAACATGTGGATCAATGGAACTGAACTGAAGACCCTGACATTAATCTGCACACCTATGAACATATGATTTTTGACAAAGAAGCCAAAACTATACAATGGAAAAAAGAAAGCATCTTCAACAAATGGTGCTGGCATAACTGGATGTCAACATGTAGAAGGCTGCAAATACATCCATATCTGTCACCGTGCACAAAACTTAAGTCCAAGTGAATCAAAGACCTCAACATAAATCCAGTTACTCTGAACCTGATAGAAGAGAAAGTAGGAAGTAGTCTTGAACACATTGGCAACAGAGATCACTTCCTTAATATAACACCAGTAGCACAGACACTGAGAGAAACAATTAATAAATGGAACCTCTTGAAACTGAGAAGCTTTAGTAGGGCAAAGGACATGGTCAACAAGACAAAGTGATAGCCTACAGATCTATCTGAAAATCTAATCTGAAAAAGAACTCAAGAAATTAGACATCAAAATGCCCAACACTCCAATTAAAAAATGGGCTACAGAGCTAAACAGAAAATTCTCATTTGAAGAAGTTCAAATGGCTGAAAGACATTTAAGGAATTTCTCAACATCCTTAGTCATCAGGGAAATGCAAATCAAAACGACTCTGAGATACCATTTTACACATGTCAGAATGGATAAGATCAAAAACACTGAAGACAACTTATATTGGAGAGAATGTGGAGCAAGGGGAACACTCCTCCACTGTTGGTGGGAATGCAAACTTGTACAGCAACTTTGGAAACCAATATGGTGCTTGCTTAGAAAATTGGGAATCAATCTCCCTCAAGACTCAGCTATACCACTCTTGAGCATATACCCAAGGAGTGCTCAATCATACCACAAGGACACATGCTCAACTATGTTCATATCAGCATTATTTGTAATAGCCAGAACTGAAAACAACCTAGATGCCCTTCAACTGAAGAATGGATAAACAAAACGTGGTACATATACACAGTGGAGTACTACTCAGCTGAGAAAAACAATGATATCATGAGGTTTGCAGGCAAATGGATGGAACTAGAAAAAATCATCCTGAGTGAGGTAACCCACACTCAGAAAGACAAACACAGTATGTACACACTCCTAAGTGGATACTAGATTGTTAGAGACTGACCCAGGCCTGTGTGTATTAGATCAGGCCCATGTGAAATAGCTCTATTGTGCTTTGAATTTCTGCTAGGAGGCCTGTATAGTTAGGATGGCCTTGGCTTCACTAAGAAGTATACTTTTAGATATAGCCTTGAACAGTAATCGGCCACCTGCAAGGCCTTGGACCAAAGAAACCTCACCCCCCACCCCGACTTCTCCTGAAAATTTTTCCACCCTCCTCTCTCAGTTACCCCTCCCTGCTTAAAGCTTTCTATAAAAGCATGTACAGTTCACTTAATAAATGGAGCCTTGACATGATCCAGGTTGACTCAGTGACTCATTTGTGCTCGGCTCCCTTCCCTTCTCCCCCCATGGCTTTTTCAGGTGTTTCCCGGTTCGAGACCCACGAATAACTGGACCTGTGGGGCGGGTTCAAGTGGCACCCAAACGTGGGGCCTCGAGACACGGAGATTCACAGGACGACAGACGAAAAGAAAAGAAGGTCCGGCCGGACATACATATTCTGGTAGCGGCCCCTGGACAGCATCACTCGTGCGACTCGGGCACCATGAGGTAAGACTTGTCATCTATCAGCCATGGGAAAAATAATGTCTAAGGAGGCTCTCTTCATTAGAGAGATAAAGAATAATTTAAGAGAGAGGGGAGTAAGAATTAAAAAGAAAGATTTGTTAAAATTCTTTTGTTTTGTGGAGGAAAAATGTCCCTGGATAGTTATCAATGGCCCAGGCATTCACCCTCTGACTTGGAATAAAGTGGGAAAAGATATTAATAATATGCTCAGAGAGGGGAAAATATCCCCGATGCATTTTTTAGTTATTATGGAGTAATAAGAGATCTTTTAAAAGATTCAGAAAAAGATGGTAAAGTATCTCATTTACTAGTACTCGCAGAGGACTTGTTGGATGAGATATCTTATCCAGAAGAAAAAAAGGGTGAAATAGCTTCAAAGAAGGCAGGTCAAAAGAATGAGAAAGCTAACACCGCAGCCATAAATAAAATAGATCAGGAGAACTCAGACAGACAGGGCAAAGCTGATGGTAAAAGTGAAAGTACAAATAGCCTCATTAATAAAGTGACAGGGCAGACTGGCTCTCGTGCTTCTTCTCTGATAGATGAACCCGTATTGGATAAGGATTTGGACCCCCCTTTAGTCAGGCCTCCCCCCCAGTTAAGTCTCTGTATCCTGTTATTCACAAAGATAGGGGTGATAATTGGCGGGACCCACCTTAAAGGCCAGTTTAGAGGAGGCAGCGGCTCGCTATGAAAGAGAAAGATATGATCCACCTGGGTTTCAGACTTTACCGGCCTTCACAAGGTGCCTCCCGGCTGCCGGAGAGTCAAAGGTCTCGCAATGGCCTTCCCCTCCTCTGCCGGAGTTTGCCCCTCCTGCCTCCTTGGACCCCCCTCCTCGTCACCCGGGGTCCGGAGCCTGCGTGCCACTAAGGAAGCTCTTTTAGGTCAGGTCCAAGATCTAAAGGAGGTCTTTTCATTAAAAAGAGAGCTTAAGGACCTCACCCACCAGATTCAAACTTTACAAGCCGACCTCACCAATATAGCCTCGCCTCCTAAAGTAAACAAAAAGAAACAAGGTACTCAGAGGCGGGCGCCCACAGTGTCCCTCTCCTTTCCAGTAATAACTCACTCAACTAATCAGTCTCGGAGCGCTGAGGAGACGGGACAGTCAGAGGAAACAGAGGAGCCAACAGAACAGCCAGACTCGTCCTATCACCAGGAGGGAGAGGACACAGAGGGAGATAATGAGGAGGCTGATAATGTGGTCTCGGGCTCAGAGGAGGAAGCTGAAGACGAATTAGCTGATGACAGGGAAGAGACAAAAGGACCCAATAATCGTAGCTCTTCGGGCTCCCATACATTTAAGAAAATAAAACTTAGAGATCTAAAGGATTTACACAAAGCTGTTAGAAATTATGGCATCAATGCCCCGTTTACAATTTCTATCCTAGAAGGGCTTGGACAGGGAGGCAGTCTCCTCCCCCATGAATGGAATAAAATTGCCCAGTCAGTCTTGACTCGCAGCCAGTATTTGACCTGGAAGGCAGAATTTATAGATAGGGCCGAAATGCAGGCTGCCTTAAACAAACGCAGCCTGCAGATGGCCTCCTGGTCCGTAGACAAACTGACAGGGTGAGGCAATTTCACTGCAGAAAAGAAACAGAAAGGCTTGCCAGTGGGACTCTTGGCACAGACCTCCCAGGCAGCCTTAGCAGCGTGGAGAGCCGTCCCCTCTATGGGATCAGCCGGCACCTCACTGTCCAAAATAATACAGGGAACTGATGAGCCTTATGCTCAGTTTGTGGCCAGACTATTGGAAGCTGCGGAGCGGATTTTAGGAGAGGATGGTGCTGAAAACATCATGGTTAAACAGCTGGCTTTAGAGAATGCTAATGCAGCCTGCAAGGCCGCCTTGAGGGGCAAAACTAAAACTATGGACCTTAATGGAATGATTAAATTGTGCAGCGAGGTAGACTCCTTTGACCACAAAATTTCAAAATCCATCAGTCTAGCCATAGGAGCTGTCCTTCAGCCCATGGCCGGGAAGACAGGAGGAGCAAAAAATTGTTTTCAATGCGGAGCCTCAGGCCACTTCGCTCGCCGGTGTCCCACCAACCCCCATCCCAGCTTTGCCACCACCGCCAACCCCAATCCTGGGACCTTTCTCCCCAATTCTGACCCTCGAGGTCCAACCGCGGGGATATGCCCCCGATGCAGGTGGGGACGGCACTGGAGTAGCGAGTGCTACTCCAAATATGATATCAACGGCCAGCCCCTGTCTGCGGTCCAGGGAAACGGGCTGAGGGCCCCAGTCCGGGGCCCTCCTCCACAGCGGCCATCCCCACTTCAGTCAAGGGCCAACAACAACCCTTTTATCAGCCATCAGCAACAGGGGACTACACGTCCTCAGGGCAGTCCAGCTCACCTTGCTCAAGCCTATTTAGAGCCACCCCAGGCAGTGCAGGACTGGACCTGTGCTCCTCCACCTCCTGAATTGTAACTCCTGAAGCAGGAACAGTAATAATTGAAACTGGGGTTTTTGGCCCTCCCCCACCCGGTATGTTTTTCCTGGTCATCGGCCGAGCTTCCAGTTCAATACAGGGGCTCACAATCATCCCGTCTATAGTCGATGGTGATTACCAGGGGGAAATAAAATTCTTGGCTTCAGCCTCTCGGGGTCCAGTTACTATTCCCATGGGTCAACGAATAGCTCAGGCCCTGCCACTCCCACTGACCGGGGAGTTGCAACATAAACATTCCTCCCGTGGTTCTTCCCATCCTGGCTCTTCTGATGTCTTTTGGGTGCAGCAGCTGACTGAAAGCAGACCCACTTTAAAACTTTTGTTAGACGGGAAATCCTTCCTTGGTCTGCTGGATTCTGGTGCTGATGCTACTGTCATCTCGAGGGGACACTGGCCCGCTGCATGGCCCTTAGAGCCCACAGCCACCCATCTAAAAGGAATAGGACAGACACAAAACACCCTTCAAAGTTCAAAAATATTACAATGGAAAGATCCTGAAGGAAACACAGGGACTGTGAAGCCTTTTGTAGTGGAAGGATTGCCAGTCAATCTGTGGGGTCGTGACATTATGGCTCAGATGGGGGTCATTATGATGAGCCCTAACGACAAAGTAACACAAATGATGTTAAAAACAGGTTTCTTGCCAGGAAAAGGTCTGGGGAAGCATGAACAAGGGCCCACACAACCTATTATGGCTAAGCCAAAATTAGACAGGAAAGGATTGGGTACGAGTTCTACGGACCTTTTTTCCTAAAGACCACTGCTCTCCCTGCACGCCACGCCGATAAAATAACATGGAAGTCAGATGACCTGGTGTGGATAGACCAGTGGTCCCTGCCTCAAGAGAAGGTTCAGGCTGCCCTTCAGTTAGTGCAGGAACAGTTAGACCAAGGGCACCTCGAACCCTCTACCTCTCCATGGAATACTCCTATCTTTGTAATTAAAAAAAAAGAATGGTAAATGGAGATTATTACAAGATCTTAGAGAAGTTAACAAAACTATGATGCCCATGGGGGCGCTGCAATCAGGGCTACCCTCACCTGTAGCCATTCCCAGAGGGTATGCCAAAATAGTTATTGATATTAAAGATTGCTTTTTTCTATTCCCCTTCATACTGCTGATTGCAAAAGATTTGCCTTTTCTATTCCCATTACTAATCAGGTTGGACCCAACCCACACTTCCAGTGGAGGGTCCTGCCCCAAGGTATGGCAAACTCACCCACTCTTTGCCAGAAATATGTGGCCCAGACTATTGACCCAATTAGAATACAGTTTCCTGAGGCCTATATTATCCACTACATGGATGATTTGTTGATCGCTACTGAGACAGTGGAAAAGACACACCTAGTAGCGCAAAGCTTGGTACGAGCCTTACAAGATAGAGGATTTCATATTGCCCTGGAAAAGATTCAGACGCAGTTTCCTTTTCTGTTCCTGGGGTTTGAACTACATCCTGAGCTTCTCTACATGCAAAAGATTCAGATCAAGAGAAATACTTTGCTTTGCCTCAATGACTTTCAAAGGCTATTGGGAGAAATCCAGTGGCTACGGCCTTATTTAAACCTGACAAAAGGGGACATACGTCCTCTCGAAGGTATCCTTACAGGAGACCCTGACCCCCTTTCTCCTCGATACCTCACCGTGGAGGCGGAAAAGGTGCTCAATAAAGTTGAATCGGCCATCGCCCAGCAGCACATCAGGTTTTTCTCTCCTGCCTTACCCTTACATTTGATAGTCTTTCCTACAGAGTTTGCCCCCACAGGTCTGTTATGGCAAGAGCCTGTGCCCTTACTTTGGGTACATCTCCCGGTTGCTAAAAGGAAAGTTCTTCCTTTGTATCCCCTGTTAGTGTGCCAATTAGTGATGTTGGGAATAAGAACCTCCACTAGATATTTTGGGAAAGAGCCTGATGTTACCATTACCCCATATGATACAGAAAACTTAAAGTGGCTGTCCACACATCACTCAGAATGGGCTACACTTGTTTGTTCCTATGCAGGAAAATTTGATATCCAGATGCCTAGTGATAAGTTGTTACAGTATTTTTCTTTCACCCCCTTTCTTTTTCTTAAGAATACAAAGCTAAAGCCAATCCTCAATGCTTACACAGTGTTTATAGACGGATCAAATAATGGTCAAGCTGCCTATGTTTATAATCAACAACCAAAGGTTATAAAAACACCCTTTAAATCTGCTCAATTGGTGGAACTTTACACCGCCCAAATGGTGTTTGAAGCATTTGAGGCACGACCCCTTAACTTGTATTTAGACAGTAGATATGTGGTGGGAGCCCTGCAGGTCCTGGAAATGGTGCCAGTGATTCAGCCAAACACCCCAACTTTTGAAATGTTTTCTAAGATTCAGAGATTAATCCGCCAAAGGTCAAAGCCCTTTTTTATTGGCCATATTCGTGCTCACACAGGCCTGCCTGGGCCCTTAGCTCGGGGAAATGAACTTGCTGATTCTGCTACACGTTCTATCTTAATTTCTCATTTGGAACATGACCAGGTAGCAGCTGCTCGTGAGGCTCACTGCCTTCATCACCTCAATGCCCAGACCTTGAGACTAAGATACTCACCAGAGAACAGGCTAGGGAAATTGTCAAAAGCTGTAAAAATTGTCTGATATTTTTGCCTGAGCCCCATTATGGGGTAAATCCCAGGGGACTTATTCCAGGACAGATTTGGCAGATGGACGTCACCCATGTTGCTTCCTTTGGAAAGCTGAAATATGTACATGTCACTATTGATACCTTCAGCGGGTTTATCAGCGCCTCTGCTCACATTGGGGAGGCCACTAAGGATGTCATCAGTCATATGTTACATGTTTTCACTGTACTGGGACAGCCAAAATGCATAAAAACTGACAGTGGCCCAGGGTATACTAGCAGTAAGTTTAAGCAATTCTGCCTGCAATTGGGGATAAAACATGTCACTGGAATACCCTATAACCCACAGGGACAAGGCATTGTGGAACGAGCCCACCAAACCTTAAAGAATACTATTAGTAAACTCAGGTCACAGGAAACTTTATTCCCTACCAAGGGGAACCAAAAAATGTTGCTTGCACATGCTCTCTTTGTATTAAATTTCTTAACTTTATATGGCCTGGGAAAATCTGCAGCTGATCAGCATTGGCACCCAGAAACTAGCCCGGGCTATGCCCAAGTTCTATGGAGAGACCCCATCACTAGTAAATGGAACGGCCCAGACCCAGTGCTAATCTGGGGAAAAGGGTCAGCGTGTATCTTTGACACCAAGGAAAATGGGGCCCGCTGGCTGCCTGCAAGGTTAATTAAAACCTACTCTGTAAAGAATGCCCCATAAAAATAAATAATAATCTTGGGTCCAGGAACTAGCCCTGAGACAACGAATCCTTTCTTTTGCAGGTGTTCCTGTGGCCCAAGGAGAGAAGGGGACCATGGATGACCTCATCGTTCTTCTGGCACGTCCTGAGATCCAGAGAACTCACCTCTATGCCGTTTCTTTTCTAATTTTGCTTGCCATCCCTATGACCAGGGCCAGCCCCCATGCTATTAAGAAACTCACTTGGCAGGTTATCTCACAAACTGGGGAAACGGTCTGGCAGACGACTGCCAATCATGCCCCCTTTTCTTGGTGGCCATCTCTTACCCCCGATTTTTGTCAGCTAGTAGTGGGGCTTAACTCCTGGGACATACCTGGGGTAGAACCTGGCGTATTCCCCAAAAAACCTCCTGAACCTAATAAAGTCCCTCATACTTGGGGCCCCGGGTGTAACTCCAAAGCCACTAGATGCCTATTGGCCAAGAATGATTTTTATGTTTGTCCCAATGCGGGGGCTATGAGGGATTTTTTTGCACTCAATGGGGCTGCGAAACTACCGGAGCAGCCTACTGGCACCCGAGCTCCTCGTGGGACTCTATAATCGTTTCTCGGAGTTACAGTAAGCCCTCCCAATGCAACCCTACAAACCCGTTTGTTCAGCAACAGGTCCTCCTGCCCTTAAACATCACCTTTACTGCGCAGGGCAAGGCCCACCGGGACTGGATCAGGGGAAGGACCTGGGGGTTAAGATGGCACTTAACTGGCCATGACAAGGGGGTCACCTTTAAGATACAACTAAAAATAGAAGAAACTCAGAGCATGGCCGTTGGACCCAATCCGGTCCTCTCTGATTTGCAGAATAAGATCCCAGCCCCAGTCAAAGTATCCACCACACTAAGACCTACACCTAGTGACACCCCTAGTCCTCAACCCAGCAGTACCCCTCCTATCACCGCACAGCCTGTAGGAAATAGATTGCTTAACCTGGTACAGGGAGCATACACAGCCTTAAATGCTACAAGTCCAGACAGGACACTGGATTGTTGGCTTTGTCTCACCTCCAGCCCCCCTTTTTATGAGGGTATTGCCTTTCAGTCTATTGCCAGCAATCTCTCCTCCCCTAGCAACAGGTGCCAAACAAACCCTCACAGACTAACACTCTCTGAAGTCTCGGGGCAGGGATCCTGTTTGGGTAAAGTACCATCAACTCACCAACATCTCTGTAACCAGATAACAACACCTACCAAGGGAAGCTACTATCTTGAGGCACCCAATGGGTCCTACTGGGCCTGCAACACTGGGTTAACCCCCTGTGTGTCTGCTCAGATATTTAATCACTCCCATGAGTTCTGTATACTTGTTCAGCTATGGCCTCGTGTCACATATCATGAAGAAAATTCGGTGACAGAATTTTTTGAACAAAGGGGCAGATACACTCGAGAGCCTATATCCATGACTATTGCTCTCTTGTTAGGTATCGGAGGCATTGCTACAGGTATTAGTACTGGAACCACCACTCTTGTACAAAACAACCACCTGATGCAGCTACAGATGGCCATGACCACCGATTTAGAGGCTATAGAAAGATCCATTTCAGCCCTTGAAAAATCACTCACTTCACTTTCAGAGGTAGTACTACAAAACAGAAGGGGTCTATATCTACTGTTTTTGAAAGAGGGGGGTCTATGTGCCGCCCTGAGGGAAGAATGCTGCTTTTATGCAGACCATACTGGTATTGTCAGGGAATCTATGGAAAAGTTAAGGGAAAGGCTAGCTCAGAGAAAAAGGGAATTTGAAAATCAACAAGGGTGGTTTAAAAATTGGCTACAAGGATCCCCCTGGCTCTCCACCTTGCTACCTACCATCCTAGCTCCTATAGTTGTCCTTCTCCTTCTTATTTCTTTTGGTCCCTGGGCTTTCCAGCAGCTGACTCGATTTATCAAAAGTCAGATTGATTCGGCCTTACCACAACATCTTTCAATTCATTATCATAGACTAGATACAGAAGAAAACAGCCAGGAGTCCTCTCAGAGGCTCAGGTTCAATGCCCTTGGGTCCTAACTCCCCCTGGGTCCTATCAGGACCGCGATGGAGATGCCCCACACAGACCCCTCGACTCGGGTGAGGCAGCCCCTGTGTGAGGGAAAGCTCCAGGCATGGCTGGAGTGCAGCTGTGACTGCACAGACTGGGGACATGGGTGTCCTTGTAACCTGAGAGTCTGGATTGCATACCCCGTTGCATAATGGTTGTGCAGTAACAGCTCAATGCTCAGCAATCTCCATTCCCTCAAAAAACTGCATGATCCGCTGATTCCCGCATTATGGGGACGCCTGTAATGCTTGATTCTGGGGAGACATCGCCTCCCGGACGGTTTTGTCATAGCTTAGAGGGACGGGGCCCCTGTGATCCTCCAGACCAGAAGCCGCTTCTTCAGGACCAGATTTCAGACTTCTAAAAGCCTGACAACACAAAAGTGGTCCATTTTTCTTTTTTTTAAGTAAAGAGGGGGAATTCTGTTAGAGACTGACCCAGGCCTGTGTGTATTAGATCAGGCCCATGTGAAATAGCTCTATTGTGCTTTGAATTTCTGCTAGGAGGCCTGCATAGTTAGGATGGCCTTGGCTTCACTAAGAAGTATACTTTTAGATATAGCCTTGAACAGTAATTGGCCACCTGCAAGGCCTTGGACCAAAGAAACCTCACCTCCCCCCCCCATCACTCTGACTTCTCCTGAAAATTTTTCCACCCTCCTCTCTCAGTTA
Organism: Peromyscus aztecus; assembly: GCA_902168405.1. Classification (NCBI taxonomy): domain Eukaryota; kingdom Metazoa; phylum Chordata; class Mammalia; order Rodentia; family Cricetidae; genus Peromyscus; species Peromyscus aztecus. The sequence goes on along the minus strand of CABHPQ010161744.1, from coordinate 34,578 downwards.
CCCCTCCCTGCTTAAAGCTTTCTATAAAAGCATGTACAGTTCACTTAATAAACAGAGCCTTGACACGATTCAGGTTGACTCAGTGACTCATTTGTGCTCGGCTCCCTTCCCTTCTCCCCCCATGGCTTTTTCAGGTGTTTCCTGATTCGAGACCCACGAATAACTGGACCTGTGGGGCGGGTTCACTAGATGTAAAGCAAAGGATAACCAGACTGCAACTCACAACTCCATGGAGGCTACCTAGTAAAGAGGACCCTGAGAAAGACACAGGGATTGCCCAGTGACAGAGAAATGGATGAGATCTACATGAGCAAACTGGAGGAGGTGGGTAATGGAGGGCAAGGGTCAGGGAAAAGAGAGCTTAGGGGAGAGGAAGGTCCCAGCTGGATCAGGAGCAGAGTGTGAGAACAGAGAGGGAGATACCATGATGAATGAAGACCCCACGGGAATAGAAAGAAGCAGAGTGCTAGAGAGGTCCCCAGAAATCCACAAAGATACCTCCACAGTAGACTACTGGGTATGGTTGAGAGGGTGCCTGAGCTGACCTGCTCTGGTGATCGGATGGCCGAACACCCTGGCTGTCATGATAGAACCTTCATCCAGTGTCTGATGGAAGCAGATGCAGAGATCCACGGACGAGCCCCAGGTGGAAGTCCAATTGGCGAGAGAGAGAGGAGGGATTGTATGAGCAATAGATATTGAGACCATGATTGGAAAAAGCACAGGAACAAATAGCCAAACTAGTGGAAACACATGAACTGTGAACCAATTACAGAGGAACCCCCATGGAACTGGACCAGGTCCTCTGGATAAGTGAGACAGTTGATTAGCTTGAACAGTTTGGGAGGCCCCCAGACAGTGGTGTCAGGACCTGTCCTTGGTGCATAGACTGGCTTTTTGGAACCTGGAGCCTATGCTGGGACACTTTGCTCAGCCGTGGTGTAGGGAGGAGGGGGCTGAACCTGCCTTGGCTGAGTCTACCAGGCTGGGCTGACTCCCCAGGGGAGAGCTTGCCTTGGAGGAAGTGGGAATAGGGGGGTGGTTTGGGGGATAGGGGTGGGAGGTGGGAGGAGGGAGGACCGGGGAATCTCTCGCTGATATGTGAAATTAAGTTAATTATAAAATAAAAATACTTTAAAAAATTCTTCAGGAGATCAAAACTGACCAATTCTCACAAGCAAAGAAGGATCAGGAGAAACACAATCTGACTACGGTTTATGTCTCCCATTCACAAATTTTCTTTTTCTTCTCTGGGTAAGTGGATCATGCCCTCTCTCCCTGGCCTGATATCCCCTTCTCTCATCTGCTAAAACCATGCATTTAATATTCCATAGGTACACTTAAGAGAAAAAGTTTCCTCCTTAAAACTCCTCAGCTGCATGTTCTACCACTAATACATATATTTGTTTCCAGCAGAAATTCTTATCATTATAAGAGGTACAGGTTTTCATCCTCTGGACCACAGACATGCTGTCTAGCTGCAGGTCTGCACCCCATCTTCCATCCTCCAGCCCACATGGATGTGCTGTCCAGATCAGCCCTGCATCATGCCCTCTAGCACCTAAGACAGAAAATCCTGCTACACACGTCTTACAGAGCCTGAAACAGCCTGCTCTTCCTGGGTTTCCACTGCATTCCAGCCTTCAATTCCCTCAGCTTCAGACCCATACCAGCAGGAAGTAACCATGAATGATTTCTACAGTCCCTTTGTAACTTACCCTTCTTTTGGTGCTGAACTCCCCAGCCCAGGGGCTGGACTGCCCTTAAAAAACACTCTATTATTAATTACATAAATTCTGCCCATGATCCTGAAATCTATATACTATCAGATTTTCTCCTCATGTACTTCTGACAATTGTTCTGTAAGTCTTGCTATGTGTACCCTGACACAGGTTATTACAGTCCTCCCATAGCTAAATGGGTCAATATTGCCTTGAGTACAAATTTAAATTATTAGGTCAGTTTCAACTGCAACCTTGGTCCCACAGGTGCTCATGACTAACTCAAGTAACTCTTTATCTAACAATGCCTCTTTTAAAATACCATTTAACCAAATTAATACTACTAATCAGAGATTGATACAGTTATGTTCCAAACTAATCATTTCTTTTTGATAAGTCACAATTAAAGTATTTAGACACATTTGACCATATTATGCTATACTAGCTAATAATGGATTTTTTATGTTACTCCTCTGCTACCTACATGGGACAGAGAAATTCTTATTATATACAACTACACCTATTAGATGGCTAAACTAATTCTCAACTTGCCATCTACATAGATTATTGATTATAAATATTAATTAAACATGTTTTCATTTTTCAAGTCATCTCCGAACTTAAATTTTTCCATGTTTTTTGCTACCCTAGAGAGAATTAAACATTCTCCTTTTTTTACTAAATGAAAAAACTGGAACTGCTGCAAGACATAGGAAAACAAAATGGAATTCAGCTACTATCACAGAAACTACTACATGGAAAGGTCAAGGATTTTTCCGAAGGTCAAATTGTGGCTTAAGAAGTCTAGGTGATATTTTAGCTTTTGTATATATATTAGCGGGTTCCTACAATGATTTCCTTGTATGCTATGTGTGCTTCCAAGAACTCCTAACAGTGATTTATCTAAATACCTATCAAGCATCCAAGGCCAATCAATCCCCTGAACTAAGGTAACAACCTTATAGAAACAACGCCTGTCTCCTAGGTCAGGAGGAGAGCTTCATTTCTTGTGCAATTTAAGCAGAGACCCTACTTTCTTATACAACCTCACTAACATTATAGACTCCTAACTTCTTACCTAACCACTTCTAGGAATGTAGACTGAGTATATAAATCCCTTTTCTGGATATACTAACCAATCATTAGCTCTCAGTTGACCTCCTTTTTTTACCACTACCTTTTTGGGTTATAAAAGAAAGCCTGATAGTAACTGCTTGAGGTAAATTCTTACCTGACTTTATGACCCTGTAGAAATTCAAGCATGATGACTTGCTCTGCCAGAGGATTGCTAAACATGTTTAATTAATATTTATATTCAATAATCTATGTAGGTGGCAAGTTGAGAATTAGTTTAGCCATCTAATAGGTGTAGTTGTATATAATAAGAATTTCTCTTATTGCTTGGGTTTATAACTGAATACCTCAGAGACTTGGGGAAACTGAGAGGTATAAGGAGACTTAGAGGAAGATTTTGAGGAGAGAACTTGAGGACAAGATGGAAGATGAGGAAGAGCCAGCTAGGGAAGTACTAGATAAGTAAGGATGAAACGAGAAGGACCTAGATGAGGCAGAATTAAGATGAGAGAATTAAGATAGAACTTAGAGGGGACAGTAGATAAATATAGAGAGAAATCAGGCAAGAAAAAAGCTAGGCATGAAAACAGAATGGTAGCTGTGTAGACAGGATTTTATCCCAGAGGAATCAAGTAGACAGACAAAGAAAGAGCTTGGTTTCCTCAGATTCATTTCCCAAAAATAATGTTCCCCTGGAAAAATAATCTTCCCCTGGGAAGAATATTATTAAAGTGGGTCCTTAATAATATTTGAGAATAACCTCCTCTATTTTATTGGACCACCATGGCTTAAAGTTAGATTTCAACAACAACAAAAATTACAGAAAGCCTACAAACTCATGGAAACTGAATAATGCTCAACCAAATCACCAATGGGTCAAGGAGGAAATAAAGAAAGAATTAAAGACTTCCTAGAATTCAATGAAAATGAATGTACAACATAACTAAACTTATGGGACACTATGAAAACAGTGCTAAGAGGAAAATTCATAGCACTGAATGCCCACATAAAGAAGTTGGAGAAATCTCACACTAATGATTTAACAGCACACCTGAAAGCTCTAGAACAAGAAGAAGCAAACTCACCCAAGACAAATAGATGCCAACAAATAATCAAATTGAGGGCTGAAATCAATAAAATGGAAACAAAGAGAACAATATGGAGAATCAATGAAACAAAGAGTTAGTTCTTTGAGAAAATCAACAGGATAGACAAGCCCTTGTCCAAACTAACCAAAAGGCAAAGAGAGAGCATCCAAATAAACAAAATCAGAAATGAAAAGGGATACATTACAACAGACAATGAGGAAATCCAGAGAATCATTAGGTCATACTTCAAAAACCTCTACTCCACAACACTGGAAAATCTAAAAGAAATGAACAATTTTCTGGATAGGTACCATATATCAAAATTATATCAAGACCAGATAAACAATTTAAATAGACCTATAACCCTTAAGGAAATAGAAACAGTCATTAAAATCTCCCAACCAGAAAAAGCCAAGGACCAGATGGTTTCAGCACAGAATTCTACAAGATTTTCAAAGAAGAGCTAATACCAATACGCTTCAAATTGTTCCACACAATAGAAACAGAAGGAACATTGACAAACTCTTTTTATGAGGCTACAGTTACCCTGATACCCAAAACACACAAACATGTAACAAAGAAAGAGAATTGCAGACCAATCTCCCTCATGAACATTGATACAAAAATAATCAACAAAATAGTGGCAAACTGAATCCAAGAACACAGCAAAAAATTATCCATTGTGATCAAGTAAGCTCCATTCCAGAGATGCAAGAATGCCACCATATAAACAAACGGAAAGAAAAAAAAACATGATTGTAGCATGAATCTTAGAGGTCTTATTAATAAAATAAAGCCTGAGGCCAGTTATTGGGGTGAATGCTGGAAGATCAGAGAGACAGAACAGGCCACAGCTTCCTCACCTTGCCAGTTCCTCAGCTGATCCTGTTTCCTTAGACTGGAAGCCTCTGAGTCCTCATCCAGAATGAATCTCAACTGAACTGCTACTAGAAGCCTAAAAGATTAACCAGCCAAATGCTTAACCAGCCAAGTGCTTCTAGTTTCTGGACTTCACGCCTTATATACCTTTCTGCTTTCTGTCATCACTCCCTGGGATTAAAGGCTCGCTTTCCGGGATTAAAGGCGTGAGTCACCATGCTTGGCTATTTCCAGTGTAGCCTTGAACTCACAGAGATCCATGCCTCTAGAAGTCTAGGATTAAAGGTGTGAATGCCACCATTTTCTAGCCTCTGTATCTAGTGGCTGTTCCATTCTCTGACCCCAGATAAGTTTATTAGGGTGCACAATATTTTGGGGAACATAATACCACCACACGTGATCATTTCATTAGATGCTCAAAAAGTCTTTGACAAAATCCAACACCCCTTCATGACAAAGGTCTTGGGGAGATCAGGAATACATGGAACATTCCTAAGTGTAATACAGGCAATTTACAGCAAGCTGACAGCCAATATCAAATTAAATGGAGAGACTCAAACGATTCCACTAAAATCAGGAACAAGACAAAGATGTCTACTCTCCCCATATTTATTCAATATAGTACTTGAAGTTCTAGCTAGAGCAATAAGACAACAAAAGGAGATTAGGGGATACAAATGGGAAAGGAAGAAACCAAACTTTTCCTATTTGCAGATGATATGATAGTATACATGAGTGACCCTGAAATTTCTACCAGGAAGCTCCCAAAGCTGATAAACACCTTCCCACCTTTCGGTGGGAAGACTGATTAGGTGAGTTGAAGTGTGAGGATCTTAGCAAGTGTCCTTTCCACCTTGCTGTGTTTCTAGGTTGGTTTTCCCTCTTCCTTCCAATCCCTGAATTCCATCAATTTCATGCAGGCAATCATGTAAAGCTATGGGAATGTGAGACAGGCCGATTGTGATTTTGTGTGTCGAATATCCAGTGTTTCCGTGGCTACATCTTTTTCTCAGTGTCTCAGTTGTGGCAGCCATGAGTAAATCGCCTCTTGTGGTTGTGATCTAAGTGACAGAAGGCCCAGGCTATTGACTCTCAATGGACCAGCTCCTCTGCAGAGACCATGGGTTCTGCAGTGGGGTAGGAAAGCAAGGCAGACTCTGTAAGACCCCATTCCCCTCTGCTTGGTGACTGTGGGGAACTCAGCCTTAACCTTGCAGAAACTCTGTTGGAACTGCACTGCAATCTAAGACATGCCTGCTTCTCTGCCTCCACAGAGATCCTATCTGCATGTGTCCTGGGGGCTATCTCAGGTTCACCTTCACAAGCATATCCCTCCACTAATACCTTGCTTGTCTAAGCTCATCATGGAGACATCCTGGAGGATGAAAACTATTGAATTACCAGGTTTGAAATTTTACACCAGAACCCCCCCCAGCACCAATCCCCGCCCCCCCACCTCCCCACCCCCCGTCTTTTTCTCTCTCCCATTTTTACTTAGTAGCCATGTTACAATGATTTCACTTTTTGGATAACATGTATCTCCCTTATGTATCAACACCGTCCTCAACTCTTTACTCTTTGTTGTGAATATTTGGGGCTCAAACCTCACTACTCTGCTCAAGAGTGATTATAATGCTAATGTTGACCCGGTGGTATGGTATTTATGATGTGGCTGGTCCTGTATTTGTATCTGGCTTCATTTATATGATGAGTCTGTTATATAGAAATTATTTTCATTCAGATGATGAAAAACTGGAGCTTAAAGTGATTTTCAAAAAGTACTTAAATCTGTATGGTTAATCAGAGATAGACCTGGCTACCTGGCTTCAAGGCTAACACTAGTGGTAGGAATAATTGTGGGTAAAGTTTTTTTCTTCCTGTTTGTGTGGTATTTTGCCAAAAAAAGGTTACTTGATTATTATATTGAGTCTTTTAAAACTACTATGAGGCAGGTGAAGTATGTGATATAACCCAGCATCCTAGAACCAGAGGCTAAGGCAGGAGGATTGTGAATTTGAGACAAGTCTGGATTATATAATGAGACCCTTGCCCCCCTAAAAGTTCTCCCAAGCTAGTGGAAGGAGAAAACTAAAGATAAGTATAAAGACAAACAAAACAGAGACTAGAGTAACTTCAAGGAAAGCTGATGCACCAAAAGTTGGTTCTTCAAAAATGATTAACAATATTAGCAACCTTTTCCAAGATTAACGTTGAAAAAAAGGAGATGGATATTACTAAAATTTGAGGCCTCACCATCCATTCTCAAGATTATGAAGAATTTCAAGAGCACTCAGTAGTTATATGCTAACTGTTGAGTGACCTAGATGCAATGGACAAATTCCTACAAACCTGAATTCTTTAGAGATGTGAAAGAAACAAAATCAAATAGCTGTATAACCAATAAGATTGAATCAACAAAAATTTGACAAAATTTCACAGACGTTGATGATAAAAACACTGAAACATGATAGAAGTCCAGCTTACTGTAACAAAGGCCACACATGGAAACCCACAGCCAACATCATATTAAATGGGGAGATTGACTCTCTAAGATCAGGAAGAACATAGGATGCTGCTGTGACCACTTCTGTTCAAGAGACTCTTAAGAATGCTACACAGAACCATTAGGTTAGACAATGAAATGAAGGTGCCCAATTATGAGGTGGTAGATAGATAGATAGATAGATAGATAGATAGATAGATAGATAGATAGATAGATGACAAGGACTTGTTCATAGAAAATTCTTAACATTCTACAGAAAGTTCTCAGAACTAAATGACTAAAACTAGCAAAATTGTTGGCTAATGAAAAGAACATGCCCAAGTGAGATGTATTTCTGTATACTAATATTGACCATGAACAATTAGATTTTTGTTTTTCCTGGCAGTAGTGGAGCTTCAACCTACGGCCTTGTGCATACCTGGCAAGGGTTTAGCCCCTGAGCAACAGTCCCAGCCTTAACAGTGAACAATTGGAAAGGAAATGAAGAAAGTATTTATTTATGAGAGCACGAAAAAGAATAAAATACTTAGAATTAACTCCACCAAGGAGATAAAAGACTTGCACTCAGCAAACTCCCAAATAAGAGATGATGAAAGAAGACAAGAAATGACAGTCACTGGGTTTGATGGGTTGGAAGACTTAATCTCATTATCACTGTTGTTCTGCAGTACTGGGATTGAACCCAGGGCTTTGTGCACGGTAAGCAATGCTCTACCATTGAGCTGTATTCTAAGGTCTGGCTTTTAATATTTATTTAGAAACAGAATGTCACTAAATTAACCAGGCTGGCCTGCATGGTTGTGGTAGGCACTTTTTTAAAAAAAAGTTTTGTAATTTAATTTAATTTTACATATCAGCCACAGATTCCCTTATTTTCTCCCCTTCCTCTCCCCTAGCCTTCCTCCCAACCCTCTCCCCATTCCCATCTCCTCCAGGGAAAAGACTCCCCTGGGGATTGAGTTCAACCTGGTAGATTCAGTCCAGACAGATATATTCCCTTCTTCCCACGCTGAGTCAAGTGTCCCTGTATAAGCCCCAGGTTCTGCTATGGGATGTTCTGTATGACAAATATGTTAATAAAGCACTGATTGGCCAGTAGCCAGACAGGAACTATAGGCGGGACTAACAGAGAGAGGAATTGAGGGAACAGGAAAGTGGAGGGGAGACTGCCTGGAGCCGCCACCAGAACAAGCAAGATGTAAGGTACCAGTAAGCCATGAGCCACGTGGCAAAGTATAGATTAATAGAAATGGGCTAAATATAAGAATAAGAGCTAGACAATGATAGGCCTGAGCTAATGGCCAAGCAGTTTAAATAATATAAGAGTCTGTGTGTTTATTTTGTAAGGGGGCTCTGGGACTGGCAGGACTTTGTAGCTGGAGACTGGCGGGACTTGGGAGCTGGAGAGAAGCTCTCCAGCAACAAGGTTCCAAAGAGCCAGCCAGCTCCTCAACTATTGGTTCATAGTTCATGTGTTTCCATTCGTTTGGCTAATTGTCCCTGTGCTTTTCCAATTTGGTCTCAACAATTCTTGCTCATACAAACCCGCCTCTTTCTCGCCAGTTGGACTCCTGGAGCTCCACCTGGGGCCTGGTCATGGATCTCTGCATCTGGTTTCCTCAGTCATTGGATGAGGTTTCTAGCACGAGGATTAGTGTGTTTGGCCACCCTATCACCAGAGTAGGTCAGTTTGGGCTTTCTCTCGACCATTGCCAGTAGTCTATTACTCCTGCCTCGGCTTCATGAGTGGCTGGAATTATAGGCATGAGCCAGCTTGTCTGAAAGACTTTTTTTTTAATAGATGATAATATCACTGAATGTAGTCTATCAGTTCTATGCACATCAGATCAAAACCCCAGTGGCATTTTGCACAGAAAGAGAAAAGTCCATTCTAGCTGTCCTGGAACTCACTATATAGATCAGGCTGGCCTCAAACTCCCAGAGATCCACCTGTCTCTGATCCCAAGAGCTGGGGTTAGAGGCAAGTACCATACCTGCCTTTAAAAGTATCTTGAAAAAGAAAAAGGAATAAAATTGCAGGACATCCTGCATGATTTCATAATTTTAGTACAAAGCTGCAACAATCAAAATAGTCTACTACTGACATAAAGGCAGACATACAGATCAGTGAAATAGAATCAGAAAGCCCAGAATTGCTCATGCACACTGGCCATGATTAAATTAAAGATTAGTTGATATGATCAATATGTGTGCTTATGGGGTACAGTTTTGCACATATATTATAATGTGTGTCAGATCTGAGCAGTTGGCATATCCACCATTTCATCTGTCACTTTTTATGTTTGTTACAAACATTCATTTCTGCTGGCTCTTTTGAATTGCATGACGTGAAACAGAGTTACCCTATTGAGTTACAGAACTTAGAAGGCATTCTTGCTGTCCGTTTGACCCTCTGTGACCAGATGAGTTTTGATCAGGCGGCTAAGATTGTTCAAGGATGGAGGAATAATCAGTTAAACAAGGGATGTTGGGAAAATGGGATATCCAGGTAAAAGAATGAAGTTAAGCCTTCACCTGACAACATAAAAAATCAACTATAAATGGATCAAAGACCTAAAATGGATCAGAGCTGAAAGTCATCAGACTTTTAGGAGACAGGATGAGAGCACCTTGAAATTGAATTTCGAATTGTGTCTTTATTATGATGCCAGATGCATCATATGGGCCTTTTGGCTGCTTATATGTCTCTGCAGAACATGCATGTTTGGTACCTGAGAAGGACAGAAGAGGGTGTTGAATTCCTTGGAACTTAGTTACAGACAGTAATAAGTTGCCATGTGGGTGCTAGGAATTGAACGCCTGTCCTTTGGAAGAGCAGCTAGGGTTCTTAAATATTGACCTATCTCTCCAGTCCCATATGTATATTTGGTTTATGGGACTGGAGAGATATCTCAATAGTTACACATCAAACACACACACACACACACACACACACACACATACTACTACTACTACTACTACTACTACTACTACTACTACTACTACTACACACCAAAACTAAGCAGTTATCAGAAAAAAGAGTCTTGTGCAAGGAGGTCATGCTGCAAATGTCAGCATGAGGATAAGAAACTCAATATATGGGCCAATAAGAAGGCTCAGTTGGGAAGCTGCCTACCATACAGCCTCCTGGTACCTACCCCCAACTGCCACAAAGAAAAAAAAATGCACAAGAAATGACTGGCCACACTATTGGAGGCCCATGAACTGTAGACTAATAGCTATGGAGCCCCCATGGGACTGGACTAGGCCCTCTGGATACAGAAGACAGTCGTTTGGCTCGAACTGTTTGGGTGGCACCCGGGCAGGGGGATCGGGATCCACCCCTGGTGCATGGGCAGGCTTTTGGGTTGCGGTGCCTGTGGAGTGAAGCCTTGTGCAGCCTTGGTGCAGTGGGAAGGGGCTTGGACCTGCCTAGGCTCAATGTGCCGGACTCTGCTGACTCCCCATGGGAGACCTTGATTTGGGGGATGTGGGATGCAGGGTGGCTTGGGAGGGGGAGAAGGGAGGAGGTGGGATCTGTGGGTGGTATGTAGAGTGAGCAGAAAATTTCTTAATAAAGAAAAATGAAAAAAAAGAAAAAGAAAAAATGCACAAACAAATGTGGGCCAGTGAAATGGCTTAGCAGATAATGGGCTTGCTCACCCACCTGAGTTCAATCCCTTGTCCATGGAGAACTAGCTCCCACAAATTGTCCTCTGATATCCACACACTAGGTGTGGAACACCGACACAAAATAATAAATATGCAAATGTAGTAAGAAACTCAATACAGGTCCTTCTATCTATGGATTTTATATTTGTGGATCGAAACCTTGGAAATAAACTACTTGGAAAAGTATCTCTACAGTGAAAAATGTGTTGTTTCCTCCTATCACTGTCCTGTACTCAAAACAAGACTAGTGTCTATGCAGTATTCATATTAGATATAGAAAATAATCTAAAGATAATCTGAATGTGTGGAAGGAGGTATAGAGTAACATGAATATTTTACTAGATTCTGAGGGTGGTATGTGTGTCTGACTCAGACCCTAAACTCTTAATCACTTTGCATTTCTATTTGCTATATTGACATCTATTGTTGTTAATATTGACCGGGTCTCACAATGTAATCTGGGTTGACCTTGTACTTCTTTATTTTAATTAAGAGATTTTTCAATTCCTTTTACATACCAACCACAGATTCCCCTGTCCTCCCTCCTCCCGCCCCCCAGCCTTCCTCCTCATAAGACCCCCCATTTCCACCTTCTCCAAGGCAGGGTCTCCCATGGGGAGTCAGTAGAGCCTGGTACATTCAGTTGAGTGGCCTTGTACTTCTATGCCTCCTGCTTCATGCTCTCTCTCTCTCATTTGAGACAGGGTCTCACTATGTAGCTCTGGCTAACCTGAAACTGGCTACAAAGACCAGGGTGGCTGGGAACTCACAGAGATCTAACTGACTCTGCCTCTGGTGTGCTGGGGTTAAAGGCATGCAGCACTGTGCTCAGCTTGCTTGGTGTGTTATCATGAGATTGACATGCATCCATCACCAAGCTGGCTGTATTTGTATCTTGAAACATGTTTTTCTTCTTGTGACTTTGACTCATTCTATACTCTTTTGATAAAGAAACTGCCCCCACCCCCAACACTATGGAGTAAGAATGGAGCAGAGATCACTCACCTATTATGTTCAGATGTATGCTTTCACTCCTCTTGTTAACAAATCCCTTGGTTACTTCACACTGATATTCTCCTGAATTCTCACTCCTGGCAGGGTGTATTTTGAGGGTGCTGTTTTTCTGGGAGAGCATCATCTTATTTGTGATTCTCAGACGCTGAGTGTTGAAGAGCCAATGGATGGAGATCCCCGTGTCGTTTGACAAGCAGGTCAGGAATATAGACAACAGGTCTTTGACTGTGGTGTTGGTGACTTGGATGGAGGGTTGAGTCACTCGATCTGTGGATAAATAGTGGAGGGGAACAGCTGAGAGTCCTTCACCCTCAGAGATCTCATCCAGCTCACAGGGCCCATAGAATGTAGTGGCCCTCTGCAAGATCACGTTTGGGTTCAAGATATGTTCTGTAAGGAGAGAGCTGAATCTTACTCCTAACAAGATCACCCACAGTGACCCTGACTCAAGGTGTTTGTGTAGATTCCACACTTCTTGCCTCTTCAGCCCACATGTCCAGAAATCTGATGGTTGGGGGTATATATTTCCTAATGATTTTTGTGGGAATTCTTGCTCACACTTTTGGTAAGTGTGAACAGTCAGGTCCCTCTTTTATGAAATAGCCTTCTGTTTGTTTTTTATTAAATAATTTGTCATGGGGTTAAGATGGCCCATGTAATCTTAAAGGCATTAAAGGCTAGACCTAGGACTGGGAGAAATCCCTGACTGAAGAATTTCTGTTTGTAGAAAAAAATGTATTTCCTGCCTCATGGATATGGATTAAATACTACAGAGAAGTGAATAATCACTGTGCTGACCAAAGCCTGCCACTCTAATCCTCAGTACTGATTTTTTTGAGACAGGGTCTCACTGTACAGTCCTAGCTTGCTTGGAACTTGCTATGTAGACCAGGCTGGCCTCAAACTCACACTATCTACCCTCCTCTCCCTCCTCAGTGCTCGAATCAAAAGCGTGTGCCTCCACACTCAGCTCACATTTGTTTTTTGGACCTTGAGAAGAGTAAGCAAAAGAACATCATCAACTGTCAGTGACATGGTTCACCCTGACTCAGAACAGGGCTCCCAGGCACCTTCTCCACCCACTCTTCTCATCCCATGGAGTCAGAACTCAGCCAGCCACCCCACACATGAGACAGGAGTAGACCTGGGAGCAGAGGTCTAGTCCCCGTCTGTGAGGAATTTCTCCTCCAATTTGGAGAAAAAGAATGTGAGCACAGTTGAAAGCCCTGGGTGCTCCTTGTAGGTCATGGAGGTCATAAAATAAAAATGGAGGGGACAGGGAAGCTTGTGTTAGGCACAGAAAGAAATCTTGACCTTGAGGCTCGGCTAACCCTGGAAAGTCCCTCAAACAACCTAAGGATTTCCAAGACTGGGACAACCTCCTCCTCACATTGCAAGCCACATCCCTATCAGGCATAAATCAGAGAACCAGGAGGCTTGGTGGAAGACAGAGTTTTGCTTGTTCCCAAAAACATGCACTGGAAATTAAATGCTTCTGCATCTTCCCAAAAAGTCAAAGGACTCCACTCCAAACCTGGTGATGATATTTCTGAGATCCACTTACTAAGGACTGTAATGTTCTTGACTGTGGTCTTATTACGACAGTGACAGTTATAGACTAGGCAGGTATAAGATCTGTTATTATTACTATTGATCTTGGGAATAAAGTGCTCTTGGGAGGATGACTGGAGCTCTCCACTGACAAACCAAGAGTACTGTGTAGGTGGGTTAGCATCTGTGTGGCAGGAGAGGCTGAGGTTTGTCCTTGAATGGAAATTAATATTTGAGAGGTATATGATTGGAATAAATGGACCACTGGAGAAACATATTAAAACACATGTTATGTCAACAGAGGTAAGGGGAAATCCTGGTTTGTAGAAGTACATAGTATCTCTTTCAGCTGTGCTTAAACCTTAGTTGAGCAGGTCCTACCCAGAGCTGAGGTCAGATTAATAGAAGAGTTTTCATGCAGCATGCACAAGCCCTGATCTATCTCAAGCACAACACATAAACATCCCCTCTGCACACTCCTGTGTACACTGAGCCTGAGTCTGACATGTCCCCTGTTTCCATCACCCTCAACCTCTCTAGGCAGGAAAAGTCCCTGCAGCTCATTCAAGCTCTATGCTGGGCTTGTCTACATGTGCTTGGGCTGGGCTAGGATGCCCTGACAGCCTAGGTATCTGTATGGCAGGTCTGTGTCATGAACCCAAGGGGACTGGGACCGAGTGTGGTAGATCTAGCCCTCTGTATTTAGTCAGTTGGGGCCAGGATGAAACAGAAAATACTTATCAGTAATCTTCAGAGTGAATGGGTCACATGGGAGACACTCACTGGGTTCCAGATTGACATTCATAGGGTCCTGTGTCAGTCCTCACAACACTGAGTAAAGTGAGAGTCCTGTTGTACTCAGACAGCTTCAGCCCGTCCTCTTCTGAGAGGCTTTGGCCATTTATCCTCCACAGGTAGGCTGTTTTAGAATCTTAGGCTCACACATTAATGCTACTGAGTCCTCACCCTCCATGGGATTAGAATTGTTGGTTGTGATGTTGGGCTTGGGTTGAGGTGCTGTGCTGACCACAGAGAGATGATGGCTCTGTGTGGTACTTCTGATTCTTTTAAAAGCCTCTTACAACCAGAGATATTTTCTTAACTCCCAGGCAACCCAGATCCTTAAAGAATCAGTCAGGAAGCAAATTACAGGCAGATGGAGTGGCTGAGTGTTCAGAGATAATGGGGCCTCCGGTGCTGTGTATGGTAGAAGCAAGGACTTTCTCATGAGAGAACTGAGCTGCAGTGTTTGTTGATGGTCAGACTCAAGAATGAGAGACCTCATTCTATTTCCTGGTCCTCAGGGACCCATTGCCTGCCTTGAGACACAAGATTCAAGTCCCTCCAGCTACACTGACCTCCCCTGCTCTCTGTAGACCAGAGCCCTCCCAGCCTTTGCTGTTCAGGGCTGTCTTACAGATAGGTTATGATTAGTCTTCCAATTGAGCTTCCCTGAGAAACCTGACAGCCTGTCAGAGATCTCACAGAGCTCAGGTGAACTGAGCTGAAGTGTGGTGATATTGTGTCCCCCAAAATATTGTGAACCCTAATAAACTTGTCTGGGGTCAGAGAACAGAACCACCACTAGATACAGAGGCCAGAAAATGGTGGCACTCACACCTTTAATCCTATCACTTTGGAGGCAGAGATCCATCTGGATCTCTGTGAGTTTAAAGCCACACTGGAAACTGCCAAGCATGGTGACTCACACCTTTAATCCCAGGAAGTGATGGCAGAAAGCAGAAATGTATATAAGGCATGAAAACTAGGAACTAGGCTGGTTAAACTTCAGGCTTTTGAGAAGGAGTTCAGCTGAGATCCATTTGGATAAGGACTCATAGGCCTCCAGTCTGAGGAAACAGGATCAGCTGAGGAACTGGCAAGGTGAAGTGGCTTTGGCTTATTCTGCTTCTCTGATCTTCCAGTGTTTATCCCAATACCTGGGTCCAGGTGTGTTTTTATTAATAAGACCATCTAAGATTCATGCTACATCTGGCAGCCAACTTGTTGGGTACAAATTCTTGAAAAAGCTACTTGCCTGTGGCCTTATGGGCTCCAGCTCAGACCCGAACTACACATAGCTGGTTGTGGTGGTGCACACTGGTTGGATTTACTGAAGGAGGCCGAGGCAGGAGGATCCCAAGTTTGAGACCAGCCTAGGAGGTTTGCTAAGGAGAAGCTACAGCTGGCCGGGGCCCAGACACCAACAGTGGCAGCGGGACCATGGAGGCAGCACCTGCTGCTTTAAGTTGCTGGCTTCTTCTCATCGTGTTGGTGACTGCGGTGATGGTGCTACTTGGGATGAAGGGTTTATTGATGCTTGTTCAGAGAATTGCCCGGACCATCCTGTTACAAGAAAGCATCAGCAAAGCTCAGTTTGGAAAAGTTTGGCAAGACAAATGGTGGAGGGAAATTGCTGTGAAGATTTTCTCTTCTAGGGAAGAATGTTCATGGTTCCAAATGACAGACATTTATCAGACTGTGATTGCTCCAAACCACAGAGGAGGCACAAAAAAAAATAATTTAAAAAAATCTGCATGGAACCATGACCATGCCTAACAGCAACTTTGAAATCTTCAAATCTTCAAAAGAATGATGGGACCCCACAACGATGATTCCACAAGGACTATGGTAAAGGCATTAAGCTTATTAACAACATGGAAAGATCGACTTTAGACTACAAACTACTCAGGACAATTTCGAGATGGCTAGCTGAGATGATCCAGCCTGAACAAGGACTTGAGACAAGCCCTGCACTTTCCCATTATGCAGAGATTGGACAAATGATACAGCTAAATTTCTCAGGACTTGACAATTAACCCAAAATTTTCTTTTCAGGATTCCCTAAAGACATCTTCACCCCCAAGAAGCAGGAAGTAATTTAAAGAAAATGATGCCCATATTCCCAAGAGGTGGGGTGGGTAGTTTTTTTGGTTGTTTAATGAGTTATGGATATTGTCATTGTTTACAATGGTTGGTTACAAGTTGTTAATTGTTAATGGTCAGGAAAAAGCTGAACAAGGAGATTAGATTCAGAGTTTTTGTTTTAAAAAAAGAAAACGAAAAAAGAGAATATAGATATGAGGTGGATCATTGAATCTACACTGAGAAAAAAAGATAAAGAGATAATAGGATAAATGGGTAGATCATTGAATCTACTCTAAAAAGAAAAAGGGGGAGATATAGAAGTGACAAAAGGTAGACTATTGAATCTATTATGAAAAGAAAAGAGAGAATATGGATATGATAAGATGAAAAGATCAATTATTGAATCTACTTTTAAAAAGGAACTACTTGTTTTAAATAGGATAAGTAATGAAATTTTTTGTCTGAATTTATCAAATGTTAATGGACTAGACATTGTTAATGTACATAATGGAGTTTTTTGTCTGAATCTGTCAAATGTTAATGGACTAGACATCGTTAATGTAATTCTTGACTGTATATACTTATTGGATATAGTTTTTCTTGTATTAGTTATAAGCATTTTTTAAATTTTAGACAAAAGAGGGGAAATGTGGTAATATTTTATTCCCCAAAATATTGTGCACTCTAATAAACTTATCTGGAGTCAGAGAAGAACAGCCACTAGATAGACATAGAGGCCAGAAAATGGTGGCACTCACACCTTTAATCCTATCACTTGGGAGGCAGAGATCCATCTGGATCTCTGTGAATTTAAAGCCACACTGGAAACAGCTAGGCATGGTGACTCGCGCCTTTAATCCCAGGAAGTGATGGCAGAAAGCAGAAAGGTATATAAGGTGTGAGGAACTAGAGGGGTTAAGCTTTTAGGTTTTTGAGCAGCACAGTTCAGCTAAGAGGCATCCAGTCTGAGGATACAGGATCAGCTGAGGAATTGGCAAGGTAAGGTGGCTGTGGCTTGATCTGTTTCTCTGATCATTCATCGTTCACCCCAATACCTGGCCCTGGGTTTGTTTTTATTAATAAGAACTTTTAAGATTCCTGTTACACTGCACGATTTAGTGATGGTCAGACTCCAGACAAAGAATGAAAGACCTCATTTTATCCCTGGTCCTCACTGACCCATTGCCTCTCTTGAGACACAAGGTTCAAGTCCCTCCAGCTACACTGACCTCTCCTGCTTTGTGTAGACCAGAGCCTTCTCAGCCTTTGCTGTTCAGGGCTGTCCTACAGATAGGTTATGATTAGTCTTCCCATTGAGCTTCCCTGAGAAACCTGACAGCCTGTCAGAGATCTCACACAGCTCAGGATCTGGCTGACATTTAGGTCAGGCTGGGCCACAGGTGGACTATTCTTGTCAGGAATTTGGTATTGACTTAAATGAATCTGGGAGCCCTATAAGAATCCTGAATCTATGAAATGATCTAGAAGATTGAAGGTCACCTAGTAGGTCTCCATGGTGAGGAGGCTGGAGATATGGTTGCAGACAGATAGCTTGTGCCAGTGAAGGCCTATTTGACCCTGACTCAATGACTGTGTTTCCTGTCTCAGTTTCCCTATAACAGAACACATGGTAAATGATCATTGCCATGCCTGCAAGTTAACCTTAAATGTGAACAATGACCTGACCTTCCACCAAGCAGTGTCTGTTAGTGTTTGCCTGCAGGAAATAATCCCTAGGCTGGACCCCAGGAGGGCAAGGAGCTGCCATTTGTACACTTTTTCTTCTATCTCTTTAGGGCTCTTGCCTTCCTGGGAGATCTTAGAAGACCATCAGAATAGGTAGCTGATTGCTTTTCCTACCTCTATGCCTAGGCTGAGCAAACTGATTCTCAGGAAGAGATGCCCAGGTGACCTACTTCAGACATGGCTCTCAGAGGCTGACTGTCAGGAGGATCCCAGCCTACAATTCACTGTTGTCCCCTGTCAGCTCCAACAGGAGGTCAAATTCCAACCCAGTCTACAAGCTTCCCAGGATTCCTGATCCAGTATAGCACGGGTTTCTTGAGCAAAGCTATCAGGGGTCATCTCTCTGTGAGACTCTCATAGATTCCTCAGCCAGGCACTGCCTGAGTCCTGAAGGGTCTTTCTCAAGGCCATGTTCATGATGAACATCTAAGACCCTGGGCAAAGTGTGACATGCCTGGGTTCAGTTCCCTCACCCCCTTTTCTCTGAGTGGATTCAATTGATTTCTTGCTGGTTTTCCCACACATTAATGTGTGTCCTTTACTGAATGTTTGAACCACAATGTGGGGACTATAACACAGAGGCACACCCTGTGTGTGTGTAATAGGATTAGCTCCACCCTCAACCCAGAGGTTACAGAGAATTACTTACCGTGTACATATAACTTCAGACTTGCTTTCTTTTCATCATGGTCTTCCATAGTCACGACTAGCAAAAAGTCTCCTGTATCTTTCTTAGTGACATTCTCAAACATTAAGGATCCATCAGTGTGTATTGTCTCTCTTTTGCTGTAGCGAGGCCCTTTATCTATTTTTCTTCTTTTTATTATCAATCGTAGAATGCTGTTTGACATATTATATTGATTCCCCCTGAACCAGTTAAAAACGCTGCATGTTGCTGGCACATTATGGGCAAGGAAAAGAACACTGTCCCCTTCAGCAACGTGGGGTGGAACTGCTTCCACAGTGATTTCTGCAGTGGTGGCAAAGTTCCAGGAGGTTAAAAGCAAGGCTAAGAGGGAAGAGAGAAAAAAATCCATCAATATTAGGACCTTTGCATTAGGAAATTTGGAATGTGAGTGTCTTCAACTCTCAGTCTTAGTATGTGTGTCCTGTTGGGATGAGGTCAGCAGCATCACCCCCATTCATCAGTACCCCTGAATCTTTCCACTGTATGGAACTGTCTTCTCAGGTATCTACACAGCTCACCCCTCACTGCCCTCAGATCCCTATTCACACTCAGATTCTTTGGTGAGTGTAGACATGTCTTGTCTGACCTCCTCCTCTAAAGACTCTGTGCCTTCATTTTCTGACCTTTCCATGCTCTGTTTCTTCTGAAGTGCTTGTCAACCCCTGGGCCCACCTTCTAGATGTCCTTGCTGCTCTGTCTTCCTGCCCAGTAGTAGTAGGGCTTTGTGAGGAGGACTGGTTTGATTTTGGTTTAAACCACACTGCCTAGAGCAGTCTCAGACACCTGTGAGTAAATGAGTGTCCCAGAGCCTGGGGTTTATTTGCAGATTTCTCAGGGTCCTTTGAAATGAAGCTGTGGCGTACTCACCTTAGTTTGAGTTTTACTTGGAGAGTCACCCTGACAGAAGTGTGAATGTCAGTCTTCAGGATACAGTGGCAAGTGCTGATATACTTACAATGTGGAACAACTAAGTTTTTCCTCCCCCACACCAATTCCCATCCACAGTGAACTTCCTGTTGCTCTCAGGCTTCAAGCAGAAGCCAGACATACCTTCTCAGGCTCTTTCCCTCTCCCCAAAGACCTCATTTAGTCTCTGGGTTCTCCTACTCTCTACTCCAAAGGAATGTCTCCTCACCTGTGAGCAGGAGTCCCCTCCAGGAGACCTGTCCTTTGTGGAGAGGGGCTGAGGTGACCTCCATAGTCTCTGCTGTGGGCTAGGCTCTTCCTCTGGAGAGGAGGTTTGTCTCTCAGGCTGCTGCCAAGCTGGGCTCCTCTGGTGTCTGCTCTGCTTTTATTCCCACAACTGAGCCTCCTCCCAGAGGAGGGAACCTCCAGGAGTCAGATGGTCAGTGGGTGCAGGCTGTGTGTGTTCATTGCTCTGTTCTTCTGTGAGTGCTGCCTCCCATCCTTCTATTCCTTTGTTGTTAGGTGTTCTAGAACATACTTTGAGCTGCATGGCTGAGAAGTGTCCTGTGTCCTGAGAGAACAGCAGCTCACCCCAGGGCCAAGGGTGTATTTCCTTGTGACATAAAACCCAGCAGAGCCCAGTCTGCCATGTGATCTCAGTGCTCAGGGAAGGTGGGATTTACTCCTGGCAGGGAGTGGCAGTCTACTCTAGGGGCTACAAAAGGTGTAGCTGAGTGATGACTGGGAAGGGCCCAGATCCATCCTCACTGGTGTCACCTATCAGGTGTCTGATGCTTGGATACATGCTATCTCAGGGGTTTGTATCCTGGTGTGCAGGATGAGGTGACCTGTGTGTCCTAGAGAGAGTACCATGTGCTCCAGCTTCCTATGGAGGGCACCAGGGAGAGTCCCTGACCCCAGCTTCCTGTGCTGGCTGAGTGTGATTCAGGTCTGCCCATGGCCTCCCTGACCTTTCTGGGATGCCCTTGTTCTCCTTGGTGATTGCCCTATGATATCCTTGTCTGTCCTCATGGATGATAAGAGGAGGGAGGGAATTTCATAGGGTGTCCTTGCAGAGTGGGGGTCTCAGTGACACAGGGAATGATTACGTGGGGGAGCTCCAGGTCTGTTGTAACTGGGGTGGAAACAAGGCTGCAAGATAGGTTCACTCCTCAAGGAGTGTATTCCCTGTTGATTATGGGGTTTGTCGCCCCCTGTTGTTCATGAGGAGACCTGCAGCTCATGTCTGGGCTGCTACAAGGATGGTAGCCAAGCTCCAAAGACTGTAATGGAGCTGAGCACTAGTTTTCCAGAAAGGTCCCAGTGTGCAGCTGCCTTTGAGGATCTAGGTAGATTTTTACTGCAGACTAGAATAGTTCAGGTGAGACTCACTGCCATTTTGATCTGCAGTTCCAGGAAGACTGATGATGTTGATCCCCCTTTCCCATGTGTTTATTAGCTTTTTGTACATCTTGTCAGGGCAGGAATACTGAAGTCCTTTGCTCACTCTAAAATCCTTTTATTCCAACTTTAAATTTTAAAGGAAAGTACATTCATTCACTAAGAGTAACACATATTTGAATTATAACATAAAAAGAAAACTATACCAAACCCTGGAAGCTTCTCACTGTTGGTAACTCTGTTGCTGGTGTGTTAGTGTTTGAGATATAGGGCCAGTAAGTCATCGTTCCCAGGAATTTTAAAAAATTCCACAATTATGATGATTTAAGCATACTTTGGAAGCCTTCACTCACTGTAATTGTTATAGCTGGATTTCTTGTTTAAAGAATAATGCACCCTAAGTTGGTAGCACTTGCAAGAACTGTAGTTTACAGGGACATTTAAAAGACGAAAAACATAACTTCAAATTTGGGCTCCCAGTAAGGTGGCAGCACAGAGTTACATGTGGATGTTGCTTTTTAAGTACCTGTTTTGTATCAAATACAATGTTCCATGTTGAGAGAGCATTCAGAGGACCCACACAATGTACAGCATGTATGTGAACTCATTAAGGAGTATTTTGCATCTTTAAAATTACCCTTTCATGTTCTTATACCCTTCCTATATGCTGTACCATACCTCTATATATTTAGTTACACATGTACATGCATACTTTATAAAGGCTAGGATTCACACACAAGAAAGAACATGTGGTTTTTCCCTTGAGATTGGATGATTTTGTGGCGCGAGCCTTTAATGCCAGCACTTGAGAGGCAGAGGCAGGTGAATCTTTGTGAGTTCGAGGCCAGCCTGGTCTACAGTGCGAGATCCAGGAAAGGCACAAAGCTACACAGAGAAACCCTGTCTCATAAAACCAAAA
>CABHPQ010161744.1:0-12448 GCA_902168405.1 Peromyscus aztecus | reverse complement strand
AAAGAAAAGAAAAGAAAAGAAAAGAAAAGAAAAGAAAAGAAAAGAAAAGAAAAGAAAAGAAAAGAAAAGAAAAAAAGAGATTGGGTGATCTCATTTAACAGTATACATTCTAAGTCTATCCACTTTCCTGTAAATTTTGTGATTTCATTTTTCTCTAGAGATGAATAATATTTCATTTGGTATATGCACTAGACTTGCATTATCCATTCATCTGTTGATGGACATCTAGATTGGTCCATCTCCTTGCTATATTGAATAGAGCAGCAGCAATCATGGGGTGCCAATATCTCTATGGTAGGGTACAGGATCTCTGGGTATATTCCCAGTAAAATAGCTGAGTTGCGTGGTATTTTCTAATGTTTTAAGGGACTTTCACAATCTCTATATAATGACTGTATTAATTTTCACACCCACCAGCAGTGAATATGTGTTCCTCTTACTCCACAACCTCTGCAACATTTTTTGTCAGTTATTTTGATTATAGCCAATCTACCTGGGATGAGCTGGTATCTCACAGTAGATTTAATTTGCATTTTCCTGATGACTAGGGATCACTTTTTCCCTGAGTTGTATCAGTTATTTACTCTGAACACAAAAGCTGTACCATATATATGACTTACAAATATGCTTTTCTGTTCTGTAGGTTGTCATTTCAGTTTGTAGTTTTAATTCATAAACTTACTATCTTAGGGTTACTATTGTGATGAAACAACATGATTAAAAGGAACTGGGGGAAGAAAGGGTGTATTTACCTTACCCCTCCATATCACTGTTCATCAATGAAGGAAGTCAGGACAGGAACTCAAACAGGGCAGGAACCTGGAGGCAGGAACTGATGCAGAGGTCCTGGAGTAGTGCTGCTTACTGGATTGCTCCTCATGGCTTACTCAGGCTACTTTCCTATAGAACCCAGGACCACTGGCCCAGGAATGGCTCCACCCACAATGGGCTGGGCCCTCCCCCATTAAGCACTAATTAAGAAAATGCTCTTCAGGCTTGCCTACAGCCCAGTCTCTTTTTGTTGTTGTTATTAATTTTTTTCATTTGTTTTACATACCAACCACAGTTTCCCTTCCTTCCTCACTTTCCATTCCCTCCCCCCACTTCCCATCCTCCCTCCTACCTATCCCCTCCTCCTCCATTCAGAAATGGGCAGGCCTCCCATGGGAGTCAACAAAGCATGGCATATCAAGTTGAGGCAGGACTAAGTTCCTCCCCCTGCATCAAGACTTCACAAGGAATCCTAGCATGGGGAATAGGTTCTAAAAAGGCAGGGACACCTGGTCCCACTGCTAGAGGCCCCACAAACAGACAGAGCTACACAACTGTCATCCACATGCAGAGGGCCTAGGTTGGTGCCATGCAAGCTCCATAGCTATTGGTCCAGAGTCTGTGAGCTCCCACTAGCTTGTTTCAGCTGTCTCTGTGGGTTTCTCCATCATGAACTTGACCTCCCATGCTCAGACAATTCCTCCTCCCTCTTTTCAACTGGACTCCTGGAGCTTGGCCCAGCCCTTGACTGTGGATCTTTGCATCTGCTCCCATCATTTATTAGATGTAGGCTCTCTGATGACAACTAGGGTAGTAACCACTCTGATTACAGGAGAAGGCCAGTTCATGCCCCCTCTCCACTATTGCTGGGTGTCTTAGTTGGGGTCATCCTGTGGATTCCTGGGAGTTTTCCTTGCACCAGGTTTCTCTCTAACCCCAAAATGGCCCCTTTATCAAGATATCTCTTTCATTACTCTCCCCCTTCATCCCATCCCAGCTCATCCAATCTGATCACTCATGCTCCCAACCCTCCATCCCCTCCCTTCTTATCTCCCTACCCCCACTCCCAGTTTATCCAGGAGATCTCATATATTTCCCCTTCCCAGGGAAATCCCTGTGTCCTTCTTATGGTCCTCCTTGTTACCTAGCTTCTCTGGGGCTGTGGATGGTAGCCTAGTTATCCTGTGCTTTACATTTAATATCCACTTATGAGTGAGTACATACCATGTTTGTCTTTCAGGGTCTGGATTACCTCACTCAGGATGATTTTTTTTCTAGTTCCATCCATTTGCCTGAAAATTTCATGATGTTATTCTTTATTACTTTTGAGTATTTCATTGTGTACATGTACCACAATTTCTTTATCCATTCTTTGGTTGAGGGGCATCAAGGTTGTTTCCAGGTTATGGCTATCTCTCTCTCTCTCTCTCTCTCTCTCTCTCTCTCTCTCTCTCTCTCTCTCACACACACACACACACACACACACACACACACACACACACACACACACAAACCATTCTACCATTCTATGAACATAGTTGAGCAAGTGTCCTTGTGGTATGATGATTGTGCATTCTTTGGGTATATGTACAAATTGGTATATCTGGGTCTTGAGGTAGATTGATTCCCAATTTTCTGAAAAACTCTCATACTGATTTCCAAAGTTGTAGATGAAATTCTAAACAATATTATTAAATAAGAAACACAGAGCCTAATGAAGAGTTAAAAGCCCAGAGATCGAGCAGTAGCCAAGAGCTAAGACCACCTTATCTTACTACTCGATGCTGTCCTTCCCCTGAGAGAGAGACCTTCTTCCTGTGTCCTGTCTTTTTATTGCCTTTCTGTTCTGCCTTCTCATTGGTTCTAAACACAACCACATGACTTCCTCATCACTGCCTCCTATACAGACCTCCAGGTCTCTTTGGCTGGTACTGGGATTAAAGGCGTGTGCCACCATGCTGGCTGTGTCCTTGAACACACAGTGACTTTGCCTGCCATGTGATCAGATTAAGGGCGTGTGCTACCACTACCAGACTTCTGCTTAATGGCTTGCTGTAGCTCTGATCCCCAGGCAACTTTATTTATTAACATACAAATAAAATCACATTTCAGCACAAATAAAATATCACCATGCAAAGTGGCTGTACAAGTTTTCATTCCTACCAGCAGTGGGGAAGTGCTTCCCTTACACCAATTCCTCTCCAACATGGGTGGTCATCGGTGTTTTTGATCTTAGCCATTCTGACAGGTGTAAGATGGTATCTCAGAGTCATTTTGACTCGCATTTCCCTAATGGCTAAGGATGTTGAACATTTCCTTAAGTGTTTCTCATCCATTTCAGATTCCTCTGTTGAGAATTCTCTGTTTAGATTTGTACCCCATTTTTAAATTGGATTGTTTCATATTCTGATGTCTAGTTTCTTGAGTTCTTTATATATTTTAGAGATCAGCCCTCTGTAGGATGTGGAGTTGGTGAAGATTTTTCCCATTCTGTAGGCTGCTGTTTTGTCTTATTGACCATGTCCTTTGCCTTACAGAAGCTTTTCAGTTTCAGGATATTTCATTTATTAATTGTCAATCTCAGTATCTGTGCTACCCGTGTTATATTCAGGGTGTTGTCTCCTGTGCCAATGCATTCATGGCTACTTCCCATTTTCTCTTTCATTAGGTTCAATGTAACTGGATTTTGAGGTCTTTGGTCCACTTGGACTTGAGTTTTGTTCAGGGAGATAGATAGAGATCGATTTGCATTCTTCTACATGTGAACATCCAGTTATGCCAGCATCATTTGTTGAGATGTACAGCCAGATCTTATGGAGGCATTTTCTCAGCTGGTGTCCCTTTCGCTCACATAACTCTAGCCTGTGTCAAGCTGACATAAAATTATCCAGCACACATATTAAATCTGAATAAACCATGAAGGTCAATACTCATCACAAAATCAACTTTAGCTCTTTATATAAAATTCTTCTAGAATTTAAAAGCAAATTAATTTTTCACATTTGAAAATTTTTTAAAATATTTTTATGTCCTTTTAAAAAATTAAAAAGTTGTGTGCCTTAGGAGGTAAACCAGTTCTATTCTTTTTCTCTTTTTCAGGATTTCAAAGGAAAGGTCAAGAGAATCAATTTTGTATTCTAAGTATGTTTCTTTTTCTTCAAAGAGTGAAGAGAATTGGCATCACTTGCCTTATTTTTTTCCTTTTTTTATTAAGAAAGTTTTTTATTCATTTTACACACCAAAGATCCCACTCTTCCCTCCTCTCCCCCCCCCAGCCTTCCCCTCCCAACCTACCCCTCATTCCCACCCTAAGGAAGGCAAGGCCTCCCATGGGGAGACACATCCAGTAAAGGCTAGTCCAAGCCCTTCTCCCTGCCTCAATGCTGCATGAGGTGTCCCATCATAGGTAGTGGGCTCCAAAAAGCCCTCTCATGTACCAGAGATGGATTCTGATCCTTCTGCCAGAAAACCCTCCTCCCCCCCACAAGCAGATCAAGCTACACAACTACCTCACCATGCAGAGAGCCTAGTCCAGTCCCATTTGGCTCCACAGCCATTGATCCAACTTTCATGAGTTCCCTCCAGCTTGGTTTGGTTGTCCCTGCATGTTTCCCCATCATAATCCTGATGCACTTGCTCATAGTGATAGACCCCAGACCCAGGGTACTACCTTCTTGGATGGGCGCCCCAAGAACCCAGACTCCGGTCCAGTTGACGCAACAGCAAGAAGTTTATTGATGCAGCTGTACAGTCGGGCTTCTCTCTCCAAAGAGCAAGAGTCGCGCCTACTGCAACCACATGGGTACTTTTAAAGGAAAAACCCACAAAGGTCATAAGATTACTTCCCATACAATTTCATTTCGATTGATTTATATCTAGAGGCTAATTTCATAAGATCATGGCCTGATCACAGGGTAGGTACAGTCATGTCCGCATACACATTTTTCCCAAAACCTCAAGGGGGGTATCAGGGTGGGAGTGAAGTTTACACAAAGGTCACAGTGGTCTTTCCTGGAATACTTGCAATTATCCCAGTCATAGTTGAGCACATCTCTTAACAGAAATCTTTTTACATTGTTACATTGTGGCAGGGGTGGTTGAGTAATGGCTGAGTCAGGTTGCCCTTGGAACTAGCTTTTTTAGTTCTTCATTCTCGTGGGGCTTGGGGGGTGTAAGCCTGAAGGGTTAGGGTCTTTCAATAGAATCCCTCCTCTCTCTGACTGGACTCCTGGAGCTCTGCCTGGTGTTTGGCTGTGGATCATTGCATCTGCTTCCATCAGTCATTGGAGAAAAGCTCTGTGATGACAGTTAGGGTTTTCACCGGTCTGATCTCTGGAGCAAGCCAGTTCAGTTCAGGCACCCTCTCCACTATTACTAGTAGCTCAGGCTGGGGTCATCCTTGGGGATTCCTGGCAACTTCCCTAGCACTGGGTTTCTCTCTACTCCCATGATCTCTCCCTCTGTCATGGTATCTCTTTCATTACTTTCCCCCTCCCTCCCTGTTCCAGCTCAACCATCCCATTCCCTTATGTTGTCATTCCTTATCCCCTACCCTCCATTACCCAACCTTCATCCACAGTTTACTCATGGAGATCTCATCTATTTCCCCTTCTCACGGCCGTCCATTAGTCCCCCTTTATGTCTTCCCTGTTAGTTAGCTTCTCTGGAGTTGTGGATTGCTGCCTGATTATCCTTTGCTTTATATCCAGTATTCACTTATGAGTGGGTACATCCCATGTTTGTCCTTCTGAGTCTGTGTTACCTCACTCAGGATGTTATTTTCTGTTTCATCCATTTGCTTGCAAATTTCATGATGTCATTGTTTTTCTCTGCTGAGTAGTACTCCATTGCGTATATGTACCACATTTTCTTCATCCATTCTTCAGTTGAGGGACATCTAGGTTGTTTCCAGTTTCTGGCTATTATGAATAATGCTGCTATGAACATAGTTGAGGATGTGTCCTTCTGGTATGATTGAGCATTCCTTGGGTATATGATCAAGGGTGGTATAGCTGGGTGTTGAGGTAGATTGATTCCCAGTTTTGTGAGAAACCACCATACTGATTTCCAAAGTGGCTGTACCAGTTTGCATTCCCACCAACAGTGGAGGAGTGTTCCTCTTGCACCACATCCTCTCCAACATAAGCTGTCTGCAGTACTTTTGATCTTAGCCATTCTGACAGGTGTAAGATGGCATTTCAGAGTCGTTTTTGATTTGCATCTCCCTGATGACTAAAGATGCTGAGCAATCCCTTAAATGTCTTTTGGCCATTTGAAATTCTCCCTTTGAGAAATCTCTGTTTAGCTGCATATCCCATTTTTAAAATTGGATTTTTTGTTATTTTGATGTCTAGTTTCTTGAGTTCGTTATATATTTTGGAGATCAGCCCTCTGTCAGATGTGGGGTTGATGAAAATCCTTTCCCATTCTGTGGGCTGTCGTTTGTGTCTTATTTACTGTGTCCTTTGCCTTAGAGAAGCTTCTCAGGTTCAGGAGGTCCCATTTATTGATTGTTGTTCTCAATGTCTGTACTACTGGTGTTATATTTAGGAAGTAGTCTACAGTGCCAATGTGTTGAAGACTATTTCCTACTTTCTCTTCTATCAGGTTCAGTGTAACTGGTTTTATATTGAGGTCTTTGATCCACTTGGACTTGAGTTTTGTTTATGGCAATAGATATGGATCTATTTGCATTCTTCTGCATGTTGACATCCAGTTATGCCAGCACCATTTGTTGAAGATGCTTTCTTTTTTCCAGTGTACAGTTTTGGCTTCTTTGTCAAAAATCAGGTGTTCATATGTGTGTGGGTTAATGTCAGGGTCTTCAAATCGATTCCATTGGTCCACATGTCAGTTTTTATGTCATTACTAAGCTTTTTTTATTACTATAGCTCTACAGTAGAGCTTGATGTCAGGGATGGTGATACCTCCAGAGGTGGTTTTGTTATACAGGATTCTTTTAGCTATCCTGGGTTTTCTGTTTTCTAAATGAAGTTGAATATTGTTCTTTCCAGGACTGTGAAGAATTGTGTTGGGATTTTGATGGGGATTGTGTTGAATCTGTAGATTGCTTTTGGTAAGATTGCCATTTTTACTATGTTAACTCTACCTATCCATGAGCATTGGAGATCTTTCCATTTTCTGATATCTTCTTCAATTTCTTTCTTCAGAGATTTAAAGTTCTTGTTGTATAGGTCTTTCAATTGGTTAGTTCAAGTTACCCCAAGGTATTATATATCATTTGTGGCTATTGTAAAGGGTAATGTTTCTCTGATTTCTTTCTCAGCCCATTTTTCATTTGTATATAGGAGGGTTACTGAATTTTTGAGTTAATCTTGTATCCTGCTACATTGCTGAAGGTGTTTATCAGCTTTAGGAGTTCCCTGGTAGAATTTTTGGGGTCACTTATGTATACTATCATATCATCTGCAAATAGTGAAAGCTTGATTTCTTCCTTTCCAGTTTGTACCCCCTTGATCTCATTTTGCTCTTATTGCTCTAGAACTTCAGGTACTATATTGAATAAATATGGGGAGAGGAGACAGCCTTGTCTTGTTCCTGATTTTAGTGGAATCGCTTGAGTTTCTCTCCATTTATTTTGATGTTGGCTGTTGTCTTGCTGTAAATTGCCTTTATTAAGTTTAGGTAGGTTCCCTGTATTCCTGATCGCTCCAAGACCTTTGTCATGAAGGGGTGTTGGATTTTTTCAAAGGTCTTTTCAGCCTCCAGTGAGATGATCATATGTTTTTTTTCTTTCAGTTTGTTTATATGGTGTATTACATTGACAGACTTTCATGTGTTGAACAATCCTTGCATCACTGGGATGAAACCTCCTTGGTCATGGTGGATTGATGTGTTCTTGGAGTCGTTTTGCCAATATTTTATTGATTATTTTTGCATCAATGTTCATGAGGGAGATGAGTCTGTCATTCTCTTTCTTTGTTGCATCTTTGTGTGGTTTGGGAATCATAGTAACTGTAGCCTCATAAAAAGAGTTTGGTAACGTTCCTTCTGTTTCTGTTGTGAGAAAAAATTTGAAGAGTATTGGTATTAGCTTTTCTTTGAAAATCTGGTAGAATTCTGCAGTTAAACCATCAGGTCCTGGGCTTTTTTGGTTGGGAGACTTTTAATGACAGTTTCTATATCCTTAGGGGTTTTTTGGTCTATTTAAATAGTTTATCTGATCTTATTCAACTTTGGTATGTGGTACCTATCCAGAAAATTGTCCATTTCCTTTAGGTTTTCCAATATTGTGGAGTACAGGTTTTTGAAGTATGACCTGATGCTTCTCTGGATTTCCTCAGTGTTAGTTGTTATGTCTCCCTTTTCATTTCTGATTTTGCTAATTTGAATGCTCTCTCTCTGCCTTTTGGTTAGTATGGATAAGGGCTTGTCTATCATGTTGATTTTCTCAAAGAACCAACTCTTTGTTTCATTGATTCTTTGTATTGTTCTCTTTGTTTCCATTTTATTGATTTCAGCTCTCAATTTGAATATTTCCTGGCGTCTATTTCCCCTGGGTGACTTTGCTTCTTCTTGTTCTAGAGCTTTCAGTTGTGCTGTTAAGTCACTAGTGTGAGATTTATACAGCTTCTTTATGTGGACATTTAGTGCTATGAATTTTCCTCTTAGTACTGCTTTCATAGTGTCCCATAAGTTTGTGTATGTAGTACATTCATTTTCATTGAACTCTAGCAAGTCTTTAATTTCTTTCTTTATTTCTTTCTTGACCCATTGGTGACTCAGGTGAGCATTATTCAGTTTCCATGAGATTGTAGGCTTTCTGTAATTTCTGTTGTTGAAATCTTACTTTAATCCATGGTCGTCTGATAGAATACTGGAGGTTATTCCAATTTTTTTTAAATCTGTTTAGATTTTCTTTGTGACCAAGTATGTGGTTCATTTTAGAGAAAGTTCCATGGGGTGCTGATAAGAAGGTATTGTTGCTAACTGTTCTTATGTCTTAAATTAATCCATTTCCATAAATCTATACCTTGCCATGTGGCTGGTGGCTCACTGGCATCTTCA
Source organism: Peromyscus aztecus (assembly GCA_902168405.1). Classification (NCBI taxonomy): domain Eukaryota; kingdom Metazoa; phylum Chordata; class Mammalia; order Rodentia; family Cricetidae; genus Peromyscus; species Peromyscus aztecus. Next base: position 3,649 of record CABHPQ010161744.1, on the reverse strand, counting down.
CATGCTGCTTGTCATGGTGACAGCGGGCAGTGACTCCTCCCACCTTCCTGTTTTCTCAATTCTCCTCTCTGTTAGTCCTGCCTATACTTCCTGCCTGGCCACTGACCAGTCAGTGTTTTATTTATTGACCAATAAGAGCAATTTGACATACAGACCATCCCACAGCAAGGTATATTCTTTTTTGTTAGGGTGGAATTTTCTGTAGATACTAAGTCCTTTTGAGTCATAACATGAGTTAGGTCCCTTATTTCTCTGCTAAGGTTCCATCTGGCAGTTCTTTTCTTTTCTTTTATAATTTAATTTAATTTTACATATCAGCCACGGATTCCCCTGTCTCCCCACATCCCGCCCCCAACCCACTCTTCCCCCAGGCCACCCCCCATTCCCATCTGCTCCAGGGCAAGGACTCCTCTGGGGATTCAGCTCAGCCTGGTAGATTCAATCCAGGCAAGTCCAGTCCCCTCCTCCCTTCGCCCAGGCTGAGCAAAGTCTCCCTGCATAGGCCCCAGGTTCCAAACAGCCAGCTCATGCACTAAGGACAGGTCCCTGTACCATTGCCTGGGGGCCTCCCAAACCATTCAAGTTAATCAACTGTCTCGCTTATCCAGAGGGCCTATTCCAGTTGGGGGTTCCTTAGCTATTGGTTCATAGTTCATGTGTTCCACTAGTTTGGCTATTTGTCCCTGTGCTTTTTCCAATCACGGTCTCAACAATTCTTGCTCATATAATCCCTCCTCTTTCTTGCCGATTGGACTCCCAGAGCTCCACCTGGGGCCTAACTGTGGATTTCTGCATCCACTTCCATCAATCACTGGATGAGAGTTCTACCACGACAGTTAGGGTGTTTGGCCATCTGATCAGAAGAGTAGGTCAGTTTGGGCTTTCTCTCAACCATTGCCAGTTGTCTATTGTCAAGGTATCTTTGTGGATTTTTGGGGACCTCTCTAGCACTTTGCTTCTTCCTATTCCCATGGGGTCTTCATTTATCATGGTCTCTTTTTCCTTGTTCTCCCTCTCTGTTCTTGATCCAGCTGGGATCTCCCGCTCCCCTAAGCTCTCATTCCCTCGACCCTTGCCCTTCATTACCCCCTTCAGGTCCAGTTTGCTCATGCAGATCTCATCCATTTCTCTGTCATTGGATGATCCCTGTGTCTTTCTTAGGGTCCTCTTTACTAGGTAGCCTCCCTGGAGTTGTGAGTAGCAGTCTAGTCATCCTTTGTTTTACATCTATTATCCTCCTATCAGTGAGTACATATCATGTTTGTCTTTCTGAATCAGGGTTATCTCACTCAGGATGATTTTTTCTAGATCCATCCATTTCCCTGCAAACCTCTTGATGTCATTGTTTTTCTCTGCTGAATAATGCTCAACTGAATCACCAATGGGTTAAGGAAGAAATAAAGAAAGAAATTAAAGACTTCCTAGAGATCAATAAAATGAATATTCCATCTGGCAGTTCTGTCCAGTGGTGAGTGTGGGGTGTTGAAATCCCCCACTGTTAATGTGTGGGTTTTGATGTGTGATTTAAGCTTTAGTAATGTTTCTTTTACATATGTGGGTGCCCTTGTATTTGGGGCATAAATGTTCAGAGTTGAAACTTCATCTTGGTGGATCTTTCCTGTGATGAGTATGTAATGTCCTTCTTGATCTCTTTTGGATGATTTTTAGGTTGAAGTCTATTTAGTTGGATATTAGGATAGCTACACCAGCTTGCTTCTTAAGTCCAATTGATTGGAAAGACTTTTCCCAGCCTTTTGCTCTGAGGTAGTGTCTGTCTTTGAAGTTGAGGTGTGTTTCTTGTATGCAGCAGGAAGATGGGTCCTGCTTTTGTATCCATTCTGTAAGCCTGTGTCTTTTTATAGGTGAACTAAGTCCATTGATATTAAGGGATATTAATAACCAGTGATTTTAATTCCTGCTATCTTTTAGTGGTAGTGTGTGTGTACTTCTTTTCTTTGGGGTTTACTGCTGTGGGGTTATCTATTGCCTGTGTTTTCATGGGTGTATCAGATTTTCTTAGGTTGGAATTTTCCTTCTAGTGCTTTCTGTAGGGCTGGGTTTGTGGATAGGTATTGTTTAAATCTGGTTTTGTCTCGGAATGTCTTGATTACTCCATCTATGGTGATTGAATGTTTTGCTGGGTATATTAGTCTAGGCTGGCATCCATGGTCTCTTAGTGTCTGCATTACATCTGTCCAGGACCTTCTGGCTTTCAAAGTCTTGATTGAGAAGTTGGGTGTTATTCTGATTGGTCTGCCTTTATAAGTCACTTGGACTTTTTCCTTAGCTGCTCTTAACATTCTTTCTTTATTCTGTATAGTGTTTTAATTATTATATGGCGATGGGACTTTTTTGGGGGGTCTACTCTACTTGGTATTCTATAAGGTTCTTGCTTCTTCATAGGTATTTCCTTCTTTAAGCTGAGAAAATTTTCTTCCATGATTTTGTTGAACATATTTTCTGTGCCTTTGAGATGGTATTCTTACCCTTCTTCTATTCCTATTATTCTCAGGTTTGGCCTTTCCATGGTGTCCCAGATTTCAAAGACATTTTGTGTTATGACTTTTTTGCCTTTGGGTTTTTTCTTTGACTGACTAATCTATTTCCTGTATTGTATCATCTACACTAGAGATTCTGTGTTCCAGCTCTTGTATTCTGTTGCTTATGCTTGCATCTGTGTTTCCTGTTCGTTTACTCAGATTTTCTATTTCCTGCATTTCCTCTGTTTGTGTCTTATTGTTTCTATTTCAATTTTCAGGTCTTGAACTGTGGCTGGAGTCTTCTCCAGTCCTGCCCGGTTCACGGTCAGGACAAATCTCTCTCACCCGCCAGTCCTACAGCCACTTTGACCCAACTGAGTAAACACAGAGACTTCTATTGTTTAAACTGTTTGGCCTAAGGGCTCAGGCTTTTATCTATCCAGTTCTTACATCTTAAATTAATCCATTTCTATAAATCTATACTTTGCCATGTGGCTCATGGCTTACCGGCATCTGCACATGCTGCTTGCTATGGCTGCAGCTGGCAGTGTCTCTTCCCACCTTCCTGTTCTCTCTATTCTCCTCTCTGTTAGTCCCGCCTATACTTCCTGCCTGGCCACTGACCAATCAGTGTTTTATTTATTGACCAATCAGAGCAATTTGACATACAGACCATCCCACAGCATTGAACTGTTTCTTTAACATGATTAATTGCTTTTCCATGGTTTTCTTAGCTTTATTTAAGTGATTTATTGTTGTCTTCCAATTTTTTGTTTTTCTTTTCCTCAATTTCTTTATTGATTTTTTTCCAATTTTTTTTTTGTTTGGTTTTTTGAGACAGGGTTTCTCTGTGTAGCTTTGCACCTTTCCTGGAACTCACTTTGGAGACCAGGCTGGCCTCGAACTCACAGAGATCCACCTGCCTCTGCCTCCCGAGTGCTGGGATGAAAGGCGTGCGCCACCACCTCCCGGCTCCAATTTTTTGATTGTCTTTTCTTCAGTTTCTTTAAGGGAATTTTTCATTTTTTCTTTAAAGGCCTCTAACATCTTCATGAAGCTATTTTTAAGGTCATTTCCTTCTGCTTCTTCTACATTGTGATGTTTAGGACTTACTGTTGGAAAAGGGCTAGGTTCTGGTGACACCATATTGCTCCTTATGTTGTATGTAT
>CABHPQ010161743.1:7613-34484 GCA_902168405.1 Peromyscus aztecus | reverse complement strand
TGTGTGTGTGTGTGTGTGTGTGTGTGTGTGTGTGTGTGTGTGTGTGTATGTGTGGCCAAGCCTGATAGCAACGGTTTAGCTTTACATTGTTCTCATTTGGGCAACGTTTGTTATTGAAAGAATGAAGAGACCATTCTCAGAGACTAGATTTGGCCCCTCCCAGTGATCTACAGTTCCTGGCTGTGGACTGGTTGTGTTTTAGAGTGCATTCCTCTCTGTGGAGTGCCTGTGGAACCTAAGATCTTAGTGACTCCTCGACCTTCTCCTATAGTCTACTCTTCCCAATATGGGAATAGGGCAATATGGAGCTTCCCCTCTCCTCCCACAAACCATGCACAGGATCTATAGCCCAGTCTTGATCCAATTTGATATGCATCACTAATGCCCCTGCATCCCATTCTCCTCTGCTTCCAGGAATGGAAAAGATAGTTCAGCTCTACAGCTTGAAATCAGTTATCCAGTATGAGTGGTTTAGGCTAAGAAAATATGAACAAGCTGCCTCCCGAGTGCCTTTAATCCTAGCATTCGGGAGGCAGAGGCAGGTGGATCTCTGTGAGTTCGAGGCCAGCCTGGTCTACAATGCAAGTTCCATGACAGGCTCCAAAGCTACACAGAGAAACCCTGTCTCAAAAAAACCAATAAAAAAAGAAAGAAAAGAAAAGAAAATATGAACAGACTATTCCAAAAACATCCCGTTGTTTATATTCAACCCTCTGGAGTCAGTGTCAACACTTACAGGCAAAACCTGGGCCTCTTATTGAGAGTTAACATTGAAAGGGGTCATCCTCCGGCCCTGTCTGTGAAGTAGAGAGGCCACTGACCCCCACATCACCACTTCTAGATCTTAGAGAACACAAGGCATATGACTTTGGGGTGCTCCATTCCAGATCGGTCTGGCTTGCACAGCCAGAAAGAAAGAATTTAGCCATCTTGGTTGTTTATATAGGTACCCAAGTCCTGGAACCTGGCTGCTCACTGAGCTGAAAGGTGTGCAGACCCTTAGCTGCAGCTTCCCTTTCACAGTTCCATTTACTGGGCCAACTAAAGTCTGAAAATGTTAACTTCCGGAAGTCAATAAATCCTGGTTTAAGTTGCATGCTGAATAGTGTGATCCAATCCTTTTCTACCTGGCTCACTCCCAGTGGGATGTGAACACTTCCTTTGCCCACAGTATCCATACTGTATAGGCTGTCTTCTCCTTAGTCCTCTGGTGGACATTTTGGATAGCAGAGAGAGTGTCAAAACATCACAAAACATGAGTTCATGTCACCTTTATTTTACTTAATATTGTCCCCAGGGTGTAAGAATAGAGACGCTGGCAACTTGGATACACAGAAGAGAAGCCAAAAAGTGCATCCTTTGGTAAAAGGGTAGATGGATTTGACAATAAGAACAGAAAAAAAAATCATAAACTGTAGTTGTTGACATCTGTGTAAGAAAGGGTCTTCCATCTGTGAAACTGATAGGAAAAAGAACTCAATGTTAGTTTTGGGTAGCCACAAAAATACAGACATGATACAGCATAGGGTCTTAGTCAAAGACGGATAAAACACTAAGTCTGTGTTTGTATGTTTAGGAAATGGCATGCTGCACATAGGATTTCATCCTGTGTGTTTTCAGGCATCCACTCAGAGTCTCAGAATAGCCTCCCTGCACACAGAGCAAGCCTGTACTGACTCCGTATCTGGGCCCATGCCTCAGTCGCCCTCTACATCAGCCTTCAGCTTCTCCTCTCCTGGCTGCTTCTCCATGTACTTTCTCTCTTGGTTGTCAAGATAACAATGCGTACTATGAGGAACCCACATGAGTTTCAGTGCCACTTGCTCTTATTTCCAAGGCGAGAATTGTGCATGAAATCCCATGGCAACCTGAGAATGAAGACATTCTATAATAAATCCACTCCTACGGGAGAGCTGGGAGGGACCAAATTCTGCAGCAATTTTGAAAAAGTCCAGTCCTACAGGTGGATCAAGGACTTGGGCAGAAATCAGCTGAAGGACTGGGGTTGAGGCTTCCTAGAGGATGGAGAGACAGTTCAGACAGTAAAACACTTGCCTCACAAGCAGGAGGACCCTGGTCTGGATCTCCAGAACCCATGTCGTAATCTCAGCAGTGGTGAGATGGGAGGTGGAGACAGGTGGAACTCTACAGAGCGCTGGCTATCTGGACTAGGCCATGGGGTGAAGTTTCAGGCCAGTTAAGGACCTTGACTCAAGCAAAGATGGCAAAAGTTACCTGATGAACTACACTCAAGGTTGTCTTCTGACCTCACATGCATACACTATATGTTTGTGTATGTACCTATACACAAATGTGCACACACATATTTGCACACACAGAGAGGGAGGAGAGAGAGGGAGAGAGACAGAAAAATCAGTGGCATAAGACAGGAATCTTTACTAAAATCTCCGTTCAATACCAGAGAGCCAGGGTCATCCAGCAATAAGGTGGTAATAAGCTGGTACAGACCCTTGAAAAGACTGATATTGGAATCCTGGCTGTGATCATGAGACAGGGAGTGAGATATGACCACTCTCAAGTCCAGGGCACATCTCAGAAGTGAGGCTTGTCAACCACTCTGCTTTCCTGCCCTTGGCCTGAGGAAGTCCAAGTCCCAGAGAATGGTACTACAGCTCTTTAGACTGCCCGTGATAAGCTGGAGGTTTGTCCTAGTTTTGCCCAGACAGGGGTGTACTTATGAGGTAGTCAAGGACTTTTGGCATGAGGCCATGAGGCTGGAATCTGAGCTCAATAAAGAAGTCTTCACAATGAGGCACACTTCGCTTAGACCACCTAGCAAAGAGCGGAGTGGCATTTTCTACAGTGAAACTCCTTCTAAGTAGCAACTAATAATTCATGATCTTGCAAAAATACTGACAAGTTTCTCAAAGCATAGAGCATTTCTGATTGGTGACTAGTGTGCTGAGCGTGAGTTTCAGCACATCTTTACCTCCCTGCATACACCAGGGTAATGCTGCTACTCCAGATTATTCTGGCCAGGGAAGTACCACTCTCAACTATCCTCATCAGCCAGTGTCCAGTGGGAACTCACTGGGTGTTCAGCATGAATACAAGGACTGGGATTTTTCTTAAGGAGTCATTATTTTTCATGCAAAAGGTGAATACAAGCTATGTCAAAAGCGGTGGGTACTTTTGTGTCCAGGTGTCTCCAGAGGCCACAGAGCAGCAGAGGAGAGAGGTAGATATCAGGAGAAAGTCAGAAAGGCCTCCAATACATGCACACAGACTCACACACATGCCTAGGTATGCACAGGCACACAGACAATCAATTTTATGTAAGATTAGTTAGAGCTACAGAAAGGTCTATATGGGAAAAAAAAAGGTACCCTGAGCAACATCCTCAAAATAAAGTGTGCTAGGCAAGAAGGCTCAGCCGGGTGAGAGAAGACACAGGTCAGAGCAGATGGGCCATCTAGAATGTAGCAAACCTTGCAGGTGGAGTGCCCCAAACTTGATATGGGTAGAAAATGTAAAGTCACATGACAATTTACATGGCTGCCAGTATGATATAAACAGAGAGGAAACAGCTGTGACCAGCACCTGCGGCCTACGTCTAAGTCAGGCCGTTGATCTTGAGTAAGTTAGCGACTGCTCCAAGCGTTCACCAAGGAGACTCTGGTGTTTGACATTAACCCTCCAGGACACTGTAATATGGATTTGCAACATCTCCCAAAGGCACACAAGTTAAAATTTTGGCTCCCAGCTTGGCATTACAGGAGGTGTTAGAGGCTCTGAGACAGGCCTAACAGGAGGTTACCTAGTCACTGGGGTGTGTAAAGGCAAAAACTCAGTAGAGCTATGGAGAGGAGCCTGTTCTGTAGAGCTGGGACAGTGAGTGAATGCTGGGGGGGCGATGCCCAGTTTTCCTCGTGACGCCATCCTGCTGCCAGGAGTGTAGATCACTAGGCAGAGCCTTGGCGTTTTCCCTCGTCCCCATGCTCGGTGTGTATCCAATGACTATTCCGTACCTCTGCACCCTGTCTCAGCTTGGAGTAACTATTAAGGTGCATCCTATTCCAGGGCATCTCATGCATGGCCTGCAACCGCTGCATCAAAGGCATCACCCCTGTTCCACATTGCCTTCCCTCCTTCACAATTGTTGCCTCTAGAAGCAGTATCCTAAGAAGACACTCCAATCTATTTCCATCTCTGAAAGGATTTTCTTGGGAACTTGACTCCAGGAGATTGATGCCGGGGGCAGTTTAAGGAATGACATTCCAAGAGAGGTTGGAAGTTGGGCATCTGCTGGTCCATTGGCAACAATGAACCTGGTAAGGTGATAAATGCCATCAGACAAGCTCCAGGGTGCTCTAGTGGTCCAACTGCTAAGATGTTCGCTGGTGGTGAGTAGGGGTGTGGTGGCAGCCATGTGAGATGAATGGGAGGTAGAAAATCTCCAGTGTCTGAGAGCCCTGAGGAGAGTAGAAACGGTAAGAATGATGGAGGTGGGTGGTTGCTCCTCAGTGCTTCGGCTGCACTAAAGAGAGTCATTGGGAGCCTGAGGTGGCTAACCACCAGTTAGGTAGAGTACCCAGTGACCTGCCTGGAAATTTTTTTTTAAAAGTTTCATCCCTTGCATCCAAAGACCAGAAAAATCTAAGGATCAGGTGCTGTGGGATGTTCTGTATGGCAAACGTGTTGCTAATAAAACACTGATTGGCCTGTGGCTAGGCAGAAAGTGTAGGCGGGACTAACAGAGAGGATAAAAAGAACAGGAAGGCAGAGGGAGGCCCTGACTGCCAGCCACCACCAGGACAAGCAGCATGTAAAGATGCCGGGAAGCCACGAGCCATGTGGCAAGGTATAGACTTATAGAAATGGATTAATTTAAGATATAAGGACAGTTAGCAAGAAGCCTGCCACGGCCATACAGTTTATAAGCAATATAAGTCTCTGTGTTTACTTGGTTGGGTCTGAGCGGCTGTGGGACTGGCAGGTGAAAGAGATTTATCCTGACCGTGGGCCAGGCAGGAAAACTCTAGCCACAATCAGGCCCTGTTGTTGAATCTAAAGATTAAAGATTTCAGAGAAGATTGGTCCATCCTAGCAAGTCATCTGTGCCAGAAGCAGAGGTCTGGTTTAGAAGGACTTGGGTGATGAGCCTTGGGGTTGCATTTGCTTGGTAACAGCACAGACCCTGACTTGGGTGGCATGGGATCCTCCTCTTTCTCTATATGGCTACCAGATCAAAATCTAGTCAGGTACCAACCTAGCCCAGCTGTGTCCTCAGAGGGACTGGTGACCAGGATAGAGTAAAGGAGCTTCAGGATATAGTCCATGGTACTAGCAGGAACCACTGGAATTTGTATAGAATTTGATTCCAGGGTCACAGGAGAGCTGGGATATCATTACACACTGTTGAGTGATGACGGATCTGGTGCCCTAGTGAGGACTGGGAGAAAGAGATAACCCCCTGCTGGAAGGCTCTTGGAGGCTTAGAGATGACCCACACTAAGTGAAGGGATGATACTCAAACACTGTCGAATTGACAGATGATTGAATTAAACAGCTCTGAGCTGTGTGTGTGTTCCAGAGGCTGTGCCAGGTATAGTGAGTCCTGGGACACACCACCAGAGCCCACTTCAAGAACGCATTCACTTCCCCAGCTGTCTGGCATACTGCCAGCTGACAAAGCTCAGCCAGCTGTTCTCTGTGGAAATTGTCCTTGGTCAGACAGAGGTGCCCTCCCCTTAGCCCTATTCTCTTTCCTGGGTACACAACCAAGTAGGAAAATGAAGGTTGTAGGAAATCAGGTGACTCCTTTAAAGATCGTATTTGGGGGCGGGAGTGAAGAGATGGCTCCATGATCAAAGGTATGTAATGTTTCTTTAGAGGACCTAAGACCTGTTCTTAACATCCCAAACATGCAGTTCATAACTACCTGTGACTCCAGCTCCAGGAGATCCAACACCTTCTGCTGGCTTCTTTGAGCACCTACACTCACATGCAAATACCCCTACACACACACACACACACACACACACACACACACACACACACACACGCACCTTCAAAAGATCTTATTTCAATGTCTGTTAAATTACACATATTCTATTATATGGGATTGAATCATGAATGCTCAGATTTCTGTGTCCTTTTTCTTAAATAATTCTCTACAGAGCTTTGCTGTTTCTCTATCCTGTGGCCTCAGGGGTCAATTAAATTGACCATCACATCTTATTATAAAAAAAAAAAAAAAAAAAAAAAACGTTCCCTGAAAAAGAGTTGCTAGGATAAGCATTTACCCTTGAACAGGAAGTGCTAAGTGGATTCAGAGCTGGAGTTCTAAGCTCAGGCAGGCATTCACTCTTCCCAGGGTGAAGGCTATTTACATACTGCCCAAGACATAAGAAAACATCTCTTCTGTGCAGCTTGTCCTTGAAGACACCGCCAGTGTGCTTCTGCGTCTCTCTCCCCAGCCTGCTCAAAGGTACCATATGAAATGAGTGTTGTCTTCTCTGTTCCCTTTATTCACCACAGGGCAGTGTCAGCCAGTGCTGTCTATCCTGGTAGAGATTCAAGGGAACATGGAGAACAGCCATTCTCTGCAGCGGGAAGCCATGCTTACCAGGTTCTCTGTGAACACTGGCCCTCCATCATTAAGCCGGGATACTTGAACTGGATGCTAAGGGATTCAACTTGGAAATGTATAAGTACTGGTTACTTAGGGTGAGTCCTTGGGACACTCCAAGATAAAAGAAGCCCTGTTTCATTTCCAGATGTTATAATATACCCTGTCAAAAGTAACACATAGTTCCAGGTATAGTCCATCACTGTAGGGAAATCAAGGAAGGAACTTGAAGCAGCTTATCTCATTCCATCTACAGTCAAGAGCAGAAAGCAATGAACATATGCATGTTTCTTAGTGCTTAGCTGGCTTTCTCCATTCTTATACAATCCACATTCCCCTACCTAGGGAATGGTGACACCCACAGTGGGCATTCTGTCCACTGATCAAGACTCTCCCATAGACATGCCTGCCAGCCAACATAATCTAAATAATTCTTCACTAAGACTCACTTTTCAGATAATTCTAGGATGCAGTTGACAATTAACACCAGCTATCACATCCTGAAATTGCCGGGGTAGTCATGCGACACTCACACCAAGCAACCATGGCTTGCTTTTGGCAGGGAGTCTCTCAGTTCTTTTGAGGGAGTGTTCCTCTGTAGAAAGCAAACTTAAGCTCAAGTGCATTCTCACATTGGCTCTTCCAGGCTCAGCTCAGAAGCAGCAGCCATGCCAGGTGCAGAGCAGTGTACACTAGATTTTCACCTCAACAGCCATGCCCACTGGGTGTTTTCCCATGGCAGGGTGGGGATTGACACCAAGCAGGCTGCTGAAGGGCTCTTCTTGATTATCGTATTGTGTTGGTTGTGAAAGCAGTGCACAATGTCTCCCAGTTACTGAACTCATGCAGATCAGGCCAAGGTCTCTTCACTTCTGTCTTTCCTTCCTCTGTCACAGCAAACAGATTCTCCTGAGACTGGGAACATTTGTTTTCTCAGCCCACTAACTCCAACTACAGCACATTTCCTTCTTATCATCGTTATTTAGTCTGTAATTATTCCAGTCTACTAACTCCAGCAGAGGTTGGGGAGAACCGTGTCTACAGTGCATAAATCACTGACTTTGGGTCCTTCGTTGTCATTAATAAGCTCAGGACATGGAAGTCTCCAAAGGATCAGCTCCCTCAAATTCCATGTACATTGATTTTATAACCCAGAGAGAAAAAGGGAGGCTAGGCTGTGGGCAAGGACTTTGCCATGAAGATCAGAAGTTTCATTTAAACCCATGGTGATTGCAGCTTCAATTTATTTGCTTGTCCTAACAGGGCTCAGAGCAGGCTAATCTGGCTAAGTAACATAAGACAGGCATCTTCAACGCTGAAGAAATGAAACTCTAATTGGGCACAAACCGAGTACTCTTTATACTGATGCTTACCTCTGTCGGAAATTACAGGGACTCCACCTTCAAGGCAGACTCTGGAAACATCCCATCCCCAAACACTTTCTTTTCTCTTCACATTCTAGGACTATCTTCCATTGACCACTGTACTATGGTCAGTGGCACATACAGGGGAGGGGAGGGGAAGCAGCGGTTTGCAGAGCACATTGATTGACACTGCCAGCTACACTCTGTCCAATTTTATGTGTATGTGTCCTGAAGAGTCACTGGACTGTGGAACACTGGTCCCTACCATCAGGGAGTCAAGACAGAAAGTTTCAACAAAGCCCTGGCACCCAGAAAACAGGACAAAAGCTGTGTGATCACAACATTCAAAATATTTGCTCTGCAGAAAACTGCATTTCTCCTCGGTGTCATAGGAAACCCTGTGCCATGGAAATCAGGCTGCCGTGGGTGTGAGGACTCTGGCATGGAGACCCTCTGAAGGCTGGGCTGTGACTTAGCTTTGAGTTGGCAGCCCACATCAGGGGAAGGCAGGATGCAGTGGTCCTGCCGGGCTCCATGAAAGTCATTTACATGTGCTCTTTAGAAGTGTCCCTCTCTCACCAGCCCTTGGGGATGTCACAGATGGCAAACAGGGAAGGTCCCTGAACCCCAACATCTGGTCAAATGGTTCCACATAAGGAAGGAGAATTAAATCTCTTACAGGGTCTGTTAAATACCCATCCTAGATCTTCCATTCCCTTTTCTTTAGGAACAATTATCTTGACATTTTAGACAGATCTGGAAAATATTCAATGTCTAAGAATAGCTGGCTCAGGGTCACATGCTAACACGGATAGCTACATATGTGAAGCTACTGAGTAAGACGAGAGATGCTGGGAGGAGATGAAAGGTTTCAACAGGGAGAGCAGGGGCGACAAAACAGCTGAGTCACTGTTTTATTTTACCCCCCATTTTATATCCTTCTTAAATGAAGATTTTTTTCATTCATTAGGTCTATTGGTAAGAAGAGTTAAAAAAGAGAAAGGCTCCCATCAGAGCCTCAAATAAACGGCGCAGCTAACCAAGGCCCAGGGACAGCCTTCTCAGAATTGCACAGCTTGCTGCTCCACATATAGTATCTTGAAAAATCTTTACTGCCTTCAAAGATACAGCCCTTGGCACTCAGCACCATGCCTCCAAGTTTAGAATGTGGACCTCCATATTTATGTTCCCCAGATGGTGGGATTTATAAACGCACCGTGGGGTGCTGTTGAAATTAATAATTTAATTCATTTCCGTGATGGCACCGTGATTGCTAGTCGTTATGGCGGTAGCAGTTAGCGGAGCCTCTTGGTCCTGCGATGTAGCTGAAGGGTGGTATCAGCTAGAGTAATTCTCTGTCATCTGATTTCAAATGCTGCCGATCCCTCCTGAATGGGGAATCGCCAAAAGTTTTTGGAAGGAAAATGAAGCCGGCATCCACATTAGTTAGATGAAGGTGGCTTCGATTTATGTGATTTCAAAAGTTTAAAATCCGTTCTCTGAGGAACAGTGGAGCGATATAGGGTTGTTTTGCTTGGAGAGGGAAAAGATAAGAAAAGCGCTCCAACACCAGCATCCGCAAGAGCACGTCTCTCACTCTCTGTCTCTGAAGATTCCATGTCCAAATAATGGAGAATTAACCACGCTGTTATCTTATATCCCCACTTGTCTGCTCACCAAGGGAATATCCTGGCAGTTGGGCTAAATGACTTCTAAGTCCCTTCCAAGAGATGCTCAGAGATTCCTGGAGTCTGGTTGTGAGTAGGGGAGTGACTAAATTTCCTCCAGGGAAGTGCATGTTTCTCTCAGCCTAATGACCTGAAGCCTAACCGTGCAGGAGGGAAAATGACTGGGCAACTGGCACACACAAGCACGGCCAACACAAAGGAACCCCTGGAAGCCCTCCCCCAGGAGGCCATAACTGCCTTAGATTTATACAGCTCCATTTCTTCTCTGGGAAGCCTGGACCCTTTGCATATTTCCATCATAATCCTCTAACTTTTCCTTAATCACAGAAGGCAGGCAGACCTGGTGTACAGACTCCCGCTCAATAGCTGAAGAAGCGTTGGTGAATGAGTGAGTCCAAAGGGGCTGGAAGTGGATTCTGTCCTGCCCAGCTTTTGTTCCGAGTGTCAGGGTCCCCCAGGGGGCTGTACCACATCTGTCCAACCCCCAGAGTCCGAATGAGAACACAAGCAATCAGAATGATTTACTGAAATGTTAGGGACGTTGTTTGTGTGTGTTTCCTGTCCCCACCCCCAGATTTGTTGACATCACCTCATGGTAGAGGATGGTGATGGAAACACGAAGCCGACAAGTGACAGTGTAGCACAGGAGGCCAAAGGGACCGAGTGAAGCCAGGCTCAGGGTCTCACGGCAGGCAACCATCTCTGAAGACCACTCCAGGCTCTGTGAGACAGAACCACAGCAGAAGCTAGAAGCTAGGAGCATTTAACCAGCTAGGACTAAAGATTAGAGAGTGAAAAAAAATAAAACTTAACTGGAATGCAAGAAGAGTGGCCCACCTGAGATCATGTGCAAGGTGCACCGTTGCTTGGGGCTGAAAGCGTTCATCATTCAAGAAAAGGGAGATTTACCCATGGGAATTTAGAAGCTGGGGAGCCTACCTCTGCCCACAGGGGCTCAGTGGGGTAGCCTTTCCTTAGGGAGGCTAGGACGCCAATGTCTTGGGGTCAAGGTTGAGGTCCAGTGCTGTGGGGATGGTGTACCAGTATGGAACGGGAGAAGGGCCACCCCATGGCTGCATCAAGTGGTGCTGTCACAGGGGGTGGGAAGAGCCTCAAACCAAAGACCAGGGTGGGACCAGACAAAGAACGCTGCCTATCTGCTTGTTCCACCCTAGATCCAAAGAGAACGCTTTCAGGAGCCGTGGATCTGAGGAAATGATAAGGAGAATACACCCAGTTGTGTTTTAGGGACGACAGTAAATACCCTGGATGGACTCGGTGCAGACGAATGAGTGTGTGTGCTGTGGCTGTTGTTATCAGTGACTGAGGTGAACATTACATACAAGAAGTCAGGGCTCTCCCTTCATCCCTCAGGTCAGGGGTCAGTTACCTCATTTCCCGCTCTCCAGACATCTGGTACCCATTCAGTGATGCTTCTCAGTGAATTCAAGCCCCTAGGCTATGTGCCTGGCTCAGCCCTGGTACCCACAGGAAATGCTTATACGCAAGTGTAACTAAATTGTCTCATCTGATGTAGAGCAGTATAGAAGTAGTGTCAAAAGAGCTGACACTCTGGAGGCTGAGACAGGAGGATTGCACCTTCCAGGCCAGCCTTGCCTAGGCTATATTGAGAAACTCTATCTCAGAAAACAAAAGAAAGATGTTGGGGAGATAACCTAGTTGCTGTGCAAACATGAAGGCCCATCTTTGGATCCTCAGCATACACTTCAAAACAAAACAAACAGAAAACAGCTGTGGAATGGCAGTATGCACCTGCAATCCCAGTGCTAGGGAGGCAGAGGCAGGAGGATCCCTGGGGCTTGATGACCAGCTAGTCCAGGGGGATCGGTGAGCTTCAGGATCAGTGAGAGACCGTGCCTTGAAAATATAAGATGGAGCCGGGCGATGGTGGCGCATGCCTTTAATCCCAGCACTCGGGAGGCAGAGCCAGGAGGATCTCTGTGAGTTCGAGGCCAGCCTGGACTACCAAGTGAGTTCCAGGAAAAAGCTCAAAGCTACACAGAGAAACCCTGTCTTGAAAAACCAAAAAAAAAAAAAGAAAGAAAGAAAAAAGAAAAAATAAGATGGAGAGCTCTGGGCTCAATACACATATTTGTGTGTATACACCCATGAACACACACACACACACACATGAGATGTGTGTCTCTGGAGGTGGGTAGGGCCCTTGGAGCCACTAACTGCTCTTTCTTTCCATTGCTCACATCAGCCATTGCTGTCAGGGACACTTTTCAGACCAGTGCCAACCCTTGATGATACCGAGTGGCCAGCACTCAGTGGAAGAGGGAGCCTAGGACTGCAGTCCAGGAGGCAGGCCCTAACACCCATACTTGACAGTCTCAGAACAGAATGTGTACCTGCCTCTGGTCTCAGATGCCCCCTTAAGAAGGCTCAGAGAAAGGAACGTGGATTTTTATAGTAGAATGGCAGGGGTTTGAACACCAGATCCAACTTTTATAAAGTAAAGGCCCTGGGCATGCTGTTTACTCTCTAATTTTTCAGCTCTAATATGAGGATAATACATCCCACTGTAGAGACTTGAGGCGAGCTCTCAATTGGTTCAAGTGCCTCACTTCACAGAATACCTGGCTCTGAGTAGGCAGTCAGGCACTGTTACTTTCCTCTAGAAGAACCCTGAGCAACTCCTCTGTATAGCCTGTTTGAAGGAGCAAAGGAGAGTGCCGTCGACAAAGATCACTGGTTGCTCAAGCATGAGGACCCAAGTTCAGATCCCCACAACCCACGTAAAATGCCTGTAATTCCAGCCTCAAAGGTAGAGGCAGGGGATCCCCGGAGAACTGACTAGTAGACAAACCACATGGGTAAGCTCTGGGTTCGATTAACAGACCCTGCCTCAATGAATAAAGTGGGAGAATAGAAGGATGGTTTTCAACATCAGTCTCTGGCCTTCACCTGCATGTGCACACACATGTGCACACACATACATGAATATGAATATATACATGAGCACACACACACACACACACACACACACACACACACACACACACAATGAGAAAGAAAAGCTCTCTTTGAAAACTGCAAAGTGCTATAGATTAGTAAAGTGGCCTTATGGAAACAAGATGGGTGGAGCTTCCAGGGTGACAGGAAGATGACAGAATGGCTCTGATCTATTACTCTGCCCTGGTTCAGTAGAAGAATTGAATTTTAGAACCCAAATGAAAGGAAAATGGGGAGACTGGTCCGGTTACCAGGGACAGCAGTCTCGCTCTGGTGGCAGATGCTCACTGGTGACTGTGAAGATGGATGCTGGCTGGTCCTTTCTTGTGGCCTCCTGCTGAGCATGCCAGGCACAGGAAAGAATGCTGGATGCGCGTTCCTTCCCAGCTGTGCCTCGTAGGCTGCCTTTCCACACAGGCTTCATGGGGCTCTGGAGACAAACGTGTTTATGGCAATCTCTGCTTCCTCCTCAGTCGCTGGCCACAGTTGTGGGGAAAAGGCCTCAGAATTCATCCAGACTGAAGAATATTTGTACAACCCAGAATTTCTAAACTGAACTAAACAATAAGACCTTCCCAGTTCTCTCAGTCTGTGAGCTCACAGTTAACAGGTAGAGCAATGTCTGGAGACAGGGGTCGAGGAAAAGATTGGTCCACCTACCCTTGTCCCCGACATGCTGTACTGGGACGACAGCTGATCCACAGAAGAACACGGTTGGTGGGAACCAGGGCATCATGGCCTCTTCTGGACCATTTTGTTTATCTCTCCATTGGTGTGGTGGCACCAGGATGCCACTCTGGGGGGGGGGTGCAGAGATCATTTGTGTCCTTTTGATATACCACCACATATCCCTGAAGAGGGTCCAGCCTAACGATGTCTACACTGCCCCACGTGTGGGCCATGAGCAGGGAGAAAACAGGGGTGCTGCCTTTGTTCATGATGGCACAGTGAGTGCCCTAAAAGTCAGCCCACACCACTTGCTCCCTCCCTCCTTCTCAGGCCATTCCAGATCAATCCAGTTGGTAAGCATGCCATTGAGAGAGCTGGCATCTGCAAGGTGGGTAGAGTTTACTAAATTCACTCTCTGAGCGTGAATCTGGCTCACAGAGTAAAGCATAAATGGTGCCGTAGAAATCACACCGGCTGACAGGGCACAAGGCTCACATCCTTTCCAGCCCCCCGCACACCCGCACATGCGCGCACACATGCTTATTCTTCTATTTATTTCCCTCCACTATTCATATTCATTGGCATCATCCTTTCCTCCCAGTGATCATCCACCCCATTGTCTTCTCGCCACACCATTCAATTCAAGACAATCGCGTCTTATCCACTGTGTGCCAGGCACTGAGCTTAGAGTCATCTGTTCTCGGAGTCATCTTGGAGCCGAGTCATCTTGGATTCTGCCCTCTCGTGCACAGCATCTAACTGAACACAAAGCCCTCTCCACTCTGCCTCTGAAATAGCACCTAAATATCACCCCATCTCTTTCCTGATTGCCTTTCTTGTTGTTTCTCATCCAGAGAACTGTGGCAGCCTTAAGTCTGCCAGACTCCAGCATTGATTTAGATCCAAACCAGGTCACACACAGGTTTGGTCAAAAACCAGTAATGCAAAATCCTTCGTCATTCGGTACCATCTACAGGTCAGAGCCCCAACATTACACACCAGAAGGAAGGGTACCATGTACTCCAGCCTCTGACTTCCTTTGTAATTCTTAGTTTCTAGGACCCTTGCCTTCTCCTTCCTCAACAACAAAGCCAGCTCAAGCTTACTGTGGTAACATAGATCTGTCACAGAACAAGAGTCCACCATGGACATCAGACATGTACAGAGATACATGGATGGGTAGATGGAAGAGTAGATGCATTAGAGTGGTTACCCCAATGGGCACTTTTGCCTTCCAGAGGGTCAGTCACATGGTCAACCACCACCTCAGAATAGAAAAGGAGAAAATTCCAGAAGTAAATAATCTGAAGTTGCACATTGTATCCTATCCCGAGTAGCATGGTAGAATTTTAGACTGTCAATCATCCTTTGTCCTGTGTATACACTCTATGTATGCTACCCTCTCCTTAGTCACTCGGTAGCTGGCTCGGCCCTCAGATCAACTGCTGCTGTATCACAATTCTTTTAACCTGGTAACTCTTATTTTACTTAATCATGGTCCCAAAGTACAAAAGCAATGACACTGGGCATTCAGACATCACAAGGGGAAGCCATAAGGGAAAAAATCTTATGATTGGGTTGCTAAGACCATCGAGTTATCACTGTCTACCTTTAACATGCCTAGTTTGTAAGTTGAATGTTATATATTTATACCAATGTAGGAGACTAGTGTATCTGTAGGGCTTGACTTTACATGTACTTCACACATCCAGTGAGGGTCTCAGAATGTGTGCACGATCCAGCTCGGGAGGGACAGCGAAGTCATTGTTCTATAACCCTGCGGGTTTGAAACCCATCAGCAGAGCTGAGCTGCTTCCAGGAACTCGGTGGAGGGAATCTGCTTCTCTCTTTTCTGCTTCTCAGGGATGCCAGATTTCTATTCCTCTCCATCCCCAGGTGCATCATGCTAACCTCGGCCTCCATCATCGCATATGTCTCATGTTGACCCTCCTGAATCTCTCTCCTAAGGACTCTTGTGATGACTTCTTTGGGTCCCTGGGTGTCATCCAAGCGGTCCTTTCCACCTCACAATCTTCAATCACATCTATAAAGTCCCTGTTGCCATGGAAGATACATGTGCCCAGAGGTGGAAACTAGGATGTGGCATCTTTGGGCAGCCATTATTCAATTTTCTACTGTGAATGAATACATTGCTTTACACCAGCAAATGACAAGTGTCTTAAAAGTAAAAAATGCCAGATGAGATCTTAAACAAGGGAGCTCAGACTCTGGCTAGAAAAACCAAGAGAAGGTTCACAAAGGAGTGATACTGGGCAGAGCTAGACACTCTACAGGAATTCTAAGGGGTAGAAGGGATGAGGGGACACCACCTTTGTGAGTGGAGGGCAGAGCATCACTGAATTCAAAGAGATGGGGTGGCAAGGTCATGGATGTGACATGGTCATGCTCCGAACAACACTGCCCACTAAGCGTCCTGGGATGATGGAAATGTCTTTTCTCTGCAGTGTTCAGTAGGAGAGACTGCTAGTCATGTGGGCAATTAGTTACAATGTGGCTGAGTGAATGAGAACCAGAACTGAGTGGGGAGTATGTGTGTGTGTGTGTGTGTGTGTGTGTGTGTGTGTGCCTGCATGTGTGCATACATGTGATATGCACGAGTGTGGGTTCACACTTGCTATGGCACACAGTGTCAGCCCTCACCTTCCCCCTTGGTTAAGCCCAGGCCCCCTCTCTGGTTATTCACCACTGCACACACCACACCAGCTAGCCCATGTGTTGATGGATTTTCCTGTCTCTGCCTCCCACCTCCCTGTAGGAACATGTGGGTTACACACATGTAGTATCCAGCCCGACTCTGTATGTGGGTTCTGGGGACTTGAACACAACTCCTCACATTTGCACAGCGGACACTTGACCCACTGAGACACTGCCGCATGTCTGAGAAACTGTCCATCAATGAATTTAATTTTAAATTTCTCTGTGCAGCAGAGAAATGGTGAGCTTGGCAGTCTCACTCTGGAAAGACCGTCTGTCTGGACAGTGGACCTAAGGTGACACGGAAGTGTTGGAGATGAAGCAAGGACCCCTAGGGCATCAGCCTGGATGACCCGTTGTCGTGAATCTGAACAAACACATGGACAGATGTAGTCATGGATGGGCTAGCAAGAAAAGTCAGAAGTGGTGTCAGGGAGAACAGCTTGGCTGAGTTAGTCAGTCTTGACGGACTCTAGGGTAAGTGTCAGCTTCTCACTTGGATGGTAGAATGATGCTGTCCATCAAACAGAAGGTCCAGAGTTTAACAACATCATTTTGACTTAACATCTTATTTTGAGGTACCTGTAAAATGGACCCATCCCAAAGTACACGTGGACCCCAGTAGAAAAGTAGCAGACACTGGTGATGTGGGTTTGGAAACCTCTTGAACCCAGGTGGGTTCATGGCAGGCATGATTTTGCCCAAGACTTCCTGAGCAAGTAGCACAGAGAAGCAGAGTCACAGAAGACACCAGTGTGGATGACTGGGAAGGACAGAGTACAAGACACCAAGAAAAGTAGGAGAGGCGAAGGTGTGCAGTCCCAGGGAGAAACCACCCCCAGGAGACAAGCCACTCTCCCTGAGTGGTGTCAACTGTGTCAACAATCAGTGACAGTTGAGTGGCCATGAACCTGAGATGGCATCTCCGCAAAACACGTTTTGTGGCATGCGGTTAGTGAAAGGTAAACAGAGCAGAGGCCATGGGGTCCTCAGTAAGTGTGAGGAAGAACGGGGATGATGCTGGGCCCTGAGGGTTAACTGTTGTCTCCATGTGCCTGATGGCTGAGGGCAAAAGAGAAGATGAGCGTAAGCTAAGGGAGCACACAGCTAGGACAGGCAGGAGGCACATTCACTTGCACACTGAGGAACAGGAGCCTGGACCACAGGGACCTGAACACAGGACAGAGCAGAAAGATGTGGAGAAGGTACTTTGGTTTCCCATAATATAAGAGCAAACAAAACATATAAAGGTTCAATTTTTTAAATTGCATTTGAAAAATTGTTATATATGCACAGCAGTTGAGTCTAATGCAGGATATAAGCTACTGCAAAGATTGTTATCAATACATTCGCCATACAGGCCATTTGGGGTGTGCGGATTTAATTAAAGCATGTCTGGGACTTCTATCAGAACCTCTGATGTACCAGGGCCCGACTGAGAGAGCGAACACCAGCGGCCACCTCTGGGTTACTGAGAACCAGCCTCTTTGCTGAACTGACTCTGAGGTCAGAACTGATTCCTGGCCACATCTTTGTAGGGGTCACACATGGAGGAGGTTACCAGAGATTAAGGCAAAGTCCACTTTGCCACAGCAGCCTCCCACCCCATTTCTCCAACCCTCCTCCCAACACACACACACACACACACACACACACACAACCATGCATACACACACAGACATACACACACACATGCACACTCATGCCTCTCCCATATATGCACCCCTACAAAGCATCCCAGGTACACAGGTACACACATACCTGTGCATTCTGTCTCTCTCTCTCTCTCTCTCTGTCTCTCTCTCTGTGTGTGTCTCTCTGTCTCTGTCACACACACACACATACACACACACACACACACACACACACACACACACACACACAGCATCTTCACTATCACGTAAGACCTCAGAGCATGGATCCCATCTCCCTCACCCCCGACCTGAACTCTCACAGTCACCAGCTAGACAGCCAGCTTAGAGTTCTTCCAAGAAGAGTCCTCAGGCAGGGACAGGGAGGGTCACTTGGAGAGGAGGCGGCAGGAAGGAACAAGAGAAGACTGTAGGAGAAAGAGAGCATGGGCTTTGCAGGGATGCACATGGGAGAGCGAGTAAAAAGCAGTACCAGGGACCTGGGTTGTTACTCCTCTTGCTGCCAGAGCACTGGGTCTAGCGCATACCGAGCACACACAGTTAGGACGATCCACGGGAAGAGCCACTCCAGACCATCCCTTTGTAGGCCATCACAAGGGGAGAAGAGGAGGTAAAAGGGGGGGGGGGTAGAAAAGGGTGGAGGAGGGGAGGAGAGACAGAAAGCCAACATTTCACTGTTCTTCACATACCCTCAGAGCACCAGCCTGTGTTCCCAGTCAAATGCTGGGACCGACAATCTGTTAGATGTTACTGTCCCGGAAGCTTTATTTTCTTTATTGGCACCCTGAATGGTGGCAGACTGGCCCTGATTGTTAAGTCAGCACCGAAGGGGGAAGACAGAGGACCAGCAAGTGGCAAAGGCGACATCTAGTCCTGTGTCCCAAGGAAGGGATAAATTCAGAGACAGCCTCTCTCTCCATATACATATATATGTGTAGATATACATATATATGTATGTATGTATATATATATGGGGAAAATTAACTCCCACCCAGAAAAGTGCATTAATCGCTTCATATTTCCATTGGGGAATCTAACACAGCCCAGAGATGCTCAAAGTTCTCAGAGGCTGGAGGCCGAGTCCAGCTGTCCCTCTAGATCCCTTTCCATTGCAGCAGAGGGCTCTCAGCTACTCCTTGGAGGTGTCCTGGAAAAGGGGTTGAGTGGGAGGAAGCCCAGTAGAATGGGGTCTTTCCCACCCATTCAGCCACATTGGACGGACACACACACACACACACACACACACACACACACACTACTGACTAATATTTCATTTGAAGAAAGTTTCTATTATAGAAACTCAGTTTTTAGCACCATTCATTTCTGCTGTTCTTAGATTTTGTGCACAGCAGGCTGTAGCCTACAGACACACTGTTGAGTACAGAAGGCTTTTTTTCAATATGAAAATTATTTGGGAATGATAAGAGGCCTGCATGAGTAATCAGCACAGGTAGAGAAGAGACTCCAGAGCAGGCAGACTTCCCTGAAATGTGAATGATGCTGTTCTTCGCCCGAGGACCTTGTTAAATCAAAGATTGCTAGATCCCACATCAAAGTCTCTCATTCAGAAAGTGTGGATGAAGCCCAAGAATTCACATTTTTCTTTCCTTTTCTTTTACATGTGTGTGTGTGTGTGTGTGTGTTTGTGTGTGTGTGTGTGTGTGTGTGTGTGTGTGTGTGTGTGTCCTGTGTGGAGGTCAGAGGGCAGCTCGTGGGAGTTGGCTGTCTCCTATCATGCAGGACCTGGGGACTTAGCTCAGGTCATCAAACTTTGCTGATCGCAGGCATCTTTACCTGCTGTGCGCTCTCTCTGGACCAGGAATTTGCATTTCTAATGATCTCCCTGGTAATATCATTGCTACTGGTCCAGGGCCCACACTTCAAACACTGCAGCGTGGAGTCTGGACTGCTGAATAGGAGTTAAGCTCTGTATGAGGCCCCCAGGATCCTTCACGCTAGATTGCTGCTGTCAACCAAGAAAGGCTCTTCTCAAGCAACATTATCTAGCCAGAGAACAGAACATCCAAACATTTTTAGGACATGGAAAAGCACCTAGAATGCTGAACAATAAGCCTGACCTCAGTGGGAGAAAATGATAGCAGAAAAGTGCAATGTCCTTACGGCTGTCTTCGACGTATAAAACATGTGCTGCCTGAAGTCTCAATGTCATGCAGATGTGATGGCCGGTGATGGGGAGGGACTGAGTTTACAGAGGTTTCACAGCCACTCATCCATTTAAAAGTAATTTATAAACATCGGGGTTTGAGGGAGAACAAACTCTGTGTTCTCTTTCATTGTACAAGTATTTATAAATGCCCACCATATGCCAGGCACCATGCCAGGCACTAGGGGAAAGGCACATGTTTGTCACCTTCAGCCAGAGAGGAAACAGAAAGTGAGATAAGAGCCAATGGAAGTATATGGAAAATTCTATGGAGGAGGAATTTGTATGGACAGATAGGAACTCTGTGGTGGATGATGGGATTTGGGTCTGTTGGTAGGACATCCAGGGAGAGAAATTAGGATGTTACAAGTGTGCAGAAACCTGGCTTGGAACTGCAGCCTGGGCCTCCTTACCTATCACGGCTGTGAACAAGTTCTCCAGGAATATGGGTGAAATGGGAGACAGCGAGCATGGATGGTTGTGGGATATCAAGAGGAAGGGGCAGGAAGGAAGACCAAGGCCAACTTTGGACCAATAGAAATGCAGATAAGATAGTGAATGAGATTAAAGACACTTGGATATTTCTGTCCTAAATAATACTTTATTTATGTGAACCAAGATCTCTTGTGTGATTTAGCCAGTATGCCCTGTGGGAAAGAGACAATATGCCGGATGACTTACCACAGACCTGCTCATGCTTCCCGGTTAGAACCCAGCCTCCCCCGGGGATTTTCATGCATCAAAGCATCTTACAGCAAAGAGAAGGTTGTTCTTCACAAACAGCCCCAAACTCTGATTCATAATGTCCCTAAGCATTTTCTCTCGAGACTGTTAGTTCTCAGTCACTTAGCGGGATACTGTAGGGTAAAGCACGTGAAGCAGGAAGCCAGTTCCCATCATTCAGTTTGTGGCTAACAGAACTGGTAGAGACTCACCCACACCCACGTGCACACACCCATGTATGTATTCATGCACACACGTCCACATCCTCATTCACGTGTGTACCCTGGTGCACATACATGTACAGTCACAAGCATATGCACACACTCACATGCACACACTTGTGTTCTCAAGAACTCATGTACACCTGGACATATTCACATACCCATGACATTCACACTTATGTGCACACACTTGCACACACAGATATCCTCACACATTCATGCATACATACTCATGTGAACACACACACTCATGTGCACACACACATTCACTTCTCTACTTCTTCATATTTTTTCACCTCTTTCTGTAGGGTACAGTCTCAAATATGGCTATCATGAGCTTTTACAGTCTTGAGTAAAAACCACTGCTTAGCTCCTCAGTGAATGCTTTCCCTCACACCAATACCTCCAAGTGTGGTTACTCACAGAGTGTGGTCCCTACACTCTGTGAGTTCACTCCATAGTGGATCCTGTCTCAAAACAAACTCAATGATTCCCATGGGGGTACAGGTAGTGGTCAAAACATCCATCTGTACATTTAAGAAGGATACATTTATTTTACATAAAGTATATATCCAAGTTGGGGAACAAATGGCTCTTGAAGCACCCCTGAGAATCACGAAGATAAGTGACCACAGTGGAGCTGAGTAAACTTGAGGCGCTGTGCCCTGGACTGATATCAAATGTGCTTGCTAAATGAGAAAAGCCAGGAGAACCAGGCACGTGCCCTGAGTTTCCATTCCACGACATTCTGGAAAAGGCAAAACATAAAAGGACAAAGGGCAGCGGGTCAGTCTTTCTCAGGGCTCAGGTGGAAGGTTTGACCCAGGAAGCACCAGCACCACAAGGATTGTGGGGTTTAATGAAATTATACCTCCTGACTGACTGGCCTTACACAATAGCACAGGCTTGTCAGAAGCATAGAATCCTGCACCCCAAAGAGTGTCTTTTACTATATGCAAATTTAAAACTAAACTAAACATTTAATGTTGATCTCTACTAGGTATTATTTAGAAGGATACCACTGGAAAAAAAAAACAATCCATTTGTACTTTATGGCTACACACACGTACACACTATACACTTCTTTTGAAATTACTTCCATGTGGCTATTTATTTGCCTGTAATCTTACTCCAGGGGAGCTTGGTTGGTTTTCCCAAGGCACAGTAAACAGTGGCTGACATACACTTTTTTTCTGAGGTGCCTCAAATTTCTACTTGTTCATTGAGAGAATCCTCCTGAGACAGAAGCATCACGGTGTTCTCAGAACCATATTCACACCCACTGCAGAAGAGCAAAGAGATAACGCATACTCCACTCGGTGGAACTATTCAGTGGCTAATGTGTGACTTAGAAAATAAATGCAGGCAGGTGCTTGGACAAATGCAATACAAAAATGAGAGAGAGAGAGAGAGAGAGAGAGAGAGAGAGAGAGAGAGAGAGAGAGAGAGAGAACACAGCAAATGCCTCCTAGAATCCATGGGATTGAGACATTTGCTGGAGTCTTCCATCCCTGTTTCCATGTCCATGATCAACTTCAAGGATGCACACTCCATTGCCTCACAGCCATTGCTCCTGGGCAGTGAACGCCCCTGCTCACAGAACAGCATGCTGATGTATTTTCTCTTCCATTGTACGTCACATATTTGCTAATTCTTTCCCTCTATTCAGCATCCGACCCCAGCGATGGGGGATTATGGTATTAACTCTCTCCCCAGCACACACTCTTTACAGCCTCCCACTAAATACTGTAAGCCTGCTACAGAGAGGAATAAAAGTGAAAGCGCGCCGTCTGGCCTTAAGCTCAACACACAGAGGGTCGTGATCCAATTGGAAGGGAAGCAGAATTTTTTAAAAGAAAGAGGTTTGACCAAATTTTAATCCATGTCATTTTCATTTCTCGTTCCCTGTGGATTTGGGTGATTTTATTTACACTGTCAGCTTGAGCCTAGGGATTGGAAATCAGGCTTTTATGGAGATTATTAAAAGTACCTACAGTACACTAAAGGTTGGGCTAACTGAGAGATGCTTCTAAAAATATGAGCATGAGTGCTCTGGTATCAGACAGCCCCGGCAACCATCTCATCCCGCTAACATCTCATCCTGCTAACATCTCATCCTCTTCAGAAGGTTACTCTTGAAAGCTGGGCGTGTGGAAGGCCGTCACAGGCTGTTAGGGTATTTCTAATAGGTAGCAAATGACTGGGGATGGAGGTAAATTAGCATTAATCTGATGAGAAGGCAGCTCTTTATAGCATTAATGCCAATGCAGAGTAATCCCACGGCCCTTCTTCCCAAAGTGAGGGTACTGTGAAAGGGATGGGCAGAGCGAGAGCTCCTAGGATTTACTGGTGGGTGGGATGGCTGCGGCATCCCAAGAGCCTCCAGCCCATGTTTCACTTGGTCTAAGTTTCTCAGGAGCACTATGGGACACTCAGTTGCACACTGTCCTCTATGGACTTGGGAAGATAAAACGCTCCACCTCTGTCACATCCTTAAAGAGCTCAATAGATAAAACTGAAGTGGTTTGCCACATCTCAAACACCAGGTTCACACATGCTCTGATGAGGTGGCCCATTCAGAAACTTAGATTCCCAGAAGTCCAATCTTACAGAGCATCTGGTGATGAGGGATTTACAACCTTGCAAACGTACACACTGTGACTTCGCAGGCTGGTCCCATGGCTCAGTGGTTGCACACTTTCTTAGCACACGTAGGACCTGAGCACAAGACAGTAATTGGGTAACCCTATGGGTTTCCTGGGAGTTTAGAGGGAATTGATTATAGTTACATCATGAAGACTTTTTATGGGACCCAAAGACACCCTTGTATCTGGATTCAGGGCCTCCGTAAGGGCTACTTGTGGTAGAGTCACTGATATGTGAAGACTCTGAGATGAATCCCGCATCTGGAAATGAAAAGGAAGGAGGATGACATGGAAACACCCGATCTAAGGTTCATTTCACTCACCATCCTCAGGTCTGGAGGTTTGGACAAGAATACCTGGTTGACAATTGAGGTCCCCATCTCTCTGTCACAGCCTGGACCTCTCACTGTAGAAATGCCATATCTTGCTGTGTGCCAGGGCCTGAAGGATGGCTCACACTGGCTGGTACACACTGGCTGCCTTTACTGTGTGAACCTCAGATCTGAGCCTCTTGTTCTCACACACCCCACATTCTCACTTGGTTCTCCTCTCCTTTTCTTTAGGTCTCATGGCTTATTTTCCCTGACAGCTTTCCCCACTCACCTGCGAAACCAGCCACTCTGGCTAAGTCATCCAGTGTCCTCGAGCTCCAATCCCGACTCCTGCTCTAGGTATCCATCCTGGGAGCACACTGGGTATACTCTGCGCCTCCCAGCCTTCTGTGTGTCAGCATGCCCTCACCTCTAAGACCGGCTCTCACTGGGTGTACCAGCTCAGGCACATCTGCCTAAGGACACAAATCCACTGCCACCAGAAGTGAAATGTGTCCTTCAGGGTGATGACGTGCACACTGCTGTGACGCCGGGTCACAGCGCTGTTAGCTGTCTGGAAAGCACAGAGTCGTGTGTCATTCTGTATCAGGTTTCATGTGTTTTTCTTACTGGATTTGCCCAACAATTCCATGAATCTGATACAATAAGTATGAGTTCCCTCTGTAGCACAATGGTACTAATGAAATAAAGATGAGTGGTGTGGTCCATATGGCAGGAGAAACTCAGTTTAACTCACCTGGACAGTGCACAGTCCACAACCTGTCCCCACCGACCAGGCCAACCTCCTCTAATATAGAAATTGGTAAGGGAAGTGGGACCTGCACATAATCAAATCCTATCACATCACTTGACTGTTAACTTATCCTAAATATATAAATCAATTTTTTAGTCCAGATACAAATGAAACTATTTACAGAGAATGAAAAGATGGTAATCAATGTTTTACAGTGTTCGATATTGGTTATGAACATTCCTACTAGTTTGGAGTTAGTTCACATATCTGGTATGTAGCCATAGGGAGAAAGGTCAGATAGCAAATTTTAGTAATATTATTACATATTAGGGACTTCAATTCCTACCTGACTTTCTCACCATGGTAACCACTGTATTAGAGTAAAAAATAACTACTGTATGAAAACAATCTCGGTGACTTCACTCAAGGCTTTGTTTCTTCTTTTTTTTTTTTTTTTTTTTTTTGAGACAGGGTTTCTCTGTGTAGCTTTGCGCCTTTCCTGGATCTCACTTGGTAGCCCAGGCTGGCCTCGAACTCACAGAGATCCGCCTGGCTCTGCCTCCCGAGTGCTGGGATTAAAGGCGTGCGCCACCACGCCCGGCTGTTTCTTCTTTGTGTCACTGATTAATGCAACCATGGAAGATCTCTTTTGGAGACTTTCCTTGGAGGTCCTTTTACAGGCTGTCCTTGGAGGCTCAAGTCTTAATTCAGTAAGCTGAACTTTGCCCATCTTCTGAGTCTGGAACGAGCTCAGCAGAGAAGGAGAAGGCAGGCAGTGGATGCAGAAGGTGTGAGTGGATGAGATCAGGGTTTCAGTGAAAGGGCCCTCGAGTCACCCATCAATTGTGAATCCTTGAGCAATTAGTTTGGGCTTCCCTGAAACTCAGTTTGCTTATCCTCCTAACTACTATCCACCCTCATGTAACGTAACACATACGTAAAGAATGGCAGTATGGATAGGTAAAGACTGTCAGTGGTCAGCATCCATGCTTGCTGGCAACATTTGCAGGAAGTTCATGAATTCATAGGAAAGGAACTGAAAGATGATCAAATGATGAAATAAGAACCAGAAACTCAGACAGTCCATTGGAACATCTGAAGTTTCACTGTAGGCATTGTCCAGGTACTGCTGTTCCAGACTCAAGACAAGTGTATGCTGTCCCTACACTTACGCAAGCAGGTGAGTGACAGCAGGCGATCAGGCTGGCACAGTCTCCAACTCATACCTAGCAGATGTGTGTGCGTTTATACAATTGTACGCTGCTGCATACGTCATATTAAAGTGATATATGTTCCTCTTTTCTCTTTAACGTATGACTCTTTGTGGGCTTTATTCATGGGATCAACGTTTCTCAGTCTGTGGGTAGTGGATACTATCAGGCAGAAAAGGAGACATTATTTAATACTTAACATCAAAATAAGACTTTTTTAAATGCCAAAGTAAATGATATTCTTGAAAGCTAAGTTCTGAAGGAAAGTAAGCCCCTATTTTGAAAGCCTCCTTTACTCAGGGCCTGATTAGAGCAGCACATTGGGTGATGTGGGTGCTATCCAGGTGAGAGGACTCAGCCATCATAAAAAGCACCTTCCCTGTTGGGAAGAAAATATTTGCTGTAGAGCTGAGGAAAGACGATATAGCCAAGGCAAGAAGAGTAGAACTGAGTTGATGGCCCATGGTCCTGTCCCTCCTGCATACTCTGACTTTCCCAGAGCAGTAGGCTTTCCTTTCTCCCTAATGGACACACAGATAGAATTCTATAGCCTACCCAACTTCTAATGCAGCCCATGTTTACATTGACATGTTAGCAATGTGGCACTTTTGCAGGTAAGGTTTTTAGGCAAAGGTCCATTGGAGGTGGATGCAGTGGAGAATCTGGCTTCCCAACACCTATGTGTGATCCACATGGAATCCAGTAGTCCAGAATGCTCCTACAACAGGAGGCATGGTAGAGAAGAGAGGCCATGGGAGCTGGAGGCAGAATAAAATGCCTCCAGAACACATGGCTTCCACAGAGGCAAAGGGCCAGAATCATGCACAGTGGTATACACAAATCTCAAAAGCCAACATGAAAAAGTCACTCTGTAGCTAGTGCTGCAGAGAAAGACCTATTGTGTAGCCAAGGCCAGAAAGGATTCAGAGAGGACAAAAAATCCAAGGTTCCCTTCAGAACCACAGTGAGGGTCCACAGCCCACCTGACTAACAGTTGGGAAGAGAGAAGAGCACTTGTGGAAGACTGAACATTCATCCCTCAAAGCCTGCTGTCAAGAAGAGCAGGATCTGGCTTGGGCATTATGTGTGAGTCCTGACTGACATCCCTGCAAGAGATGGGTATGGAGGAAGACCCCCCCCCTGCAAGAGATGGGTATGGAGGAAGACACCCCCTGTAAGAGAT
>CABHPQ010161742.1:0-38873 GCA_902168405.1 Peromyscus aztecus | reverse complement strand
TCCCTCCCCTCTCCCTCCCCCCCTCTGGATTCCCATCTCAGATACTAGGTAGCTGTTTTGAAATTCCCTCGGATTTCTATTGTTCTACACAGACTTGGTAAGTCAATTAAGATGTCAGATATTTTAAAAGGAAAAACTAAAAAGAGAAAAAATTTTCCACATTAAAAAAAATGGGTATTATCTGTACAATGGAAGGAAACTGGTCTTTGTTTGATAAAACTTTAGGCAGTCTGAAAATGGAACAATTATATGAGAAGACTGATGTTGATGGGATGTACATTACACCAATTAGGCATATTATTACTTATCCTTATTTTACAATTTAAAAAGATAGTTAATTTAAGTGCCAGAATAAAAGCTTTAGAAAAACCTTTTAAAATGAATTATAGAGATATTCAGATTCAGACAGAAGAATTTAAGGGTGAAATTATTTCAGGATTGGATTATAAGGTTACAGAAAGAAAGCCTGTTTTCAAACATTCAAACTCAATTTATCTGGTAACCATACAGCAGCTACCTGGTCAAGTGAATGTACAAAATAATTGGACTCCCAATTAAAATATTAGATTTAAGAAGGTTTAAGGAGGCAATAGTATCTTATGGCATGCATTCCCCATATGTAAAGCAAATGTTAAACTCCTGATCAGCTTGTAATAAGATTATTCCTCAGGACTGGAAAGAGCTGGTAAATGCTGTTCTAGAACCCAGGACACAGCTGCAGTTGTGCATGTGGTTCAGAGATGAGGCTAAAACCATAGAAAGTCAGTGGAGGGCTAGAGGTGTGGAAATCTCCCAGGATCAGCTTCTTGGAGAAGACCAATATGCTGAAATACAAAGACAATGTTTATATGATATCCAAACCTTAATTCTGTGTTGAATGGCAGCCATGAATGCATGTGACAGAATTGAGGAAGCAGGGAAGAAAACTGAGTCATTCACAAAAGTTATACAGGGCCCAAAAGAATCCTTCACAGATTTCTTACAAAGACTGATTTCAGCAGTAAATAGAATGATCCCGAATTCAGAAGCTAGCCATGTGGTTGGGTTTACAGTCAATGAGAACGCAGAACAGAAAGGCAATGAAAAAGACAGGGCACAGGAAGAAGGTCTCTTTCTCAGGGGAAGGACAGCATCGAGTGGTAAGATAAGGTGGTCTTAGCTCTTGGCTACTGCTCGATCTCTGGGCTTTTAACTTTTTTTGGCTCTGTGCTTCTTATTTAACAAGACTGTTTAGAATTACATCTACATGACTTTCCACAGGGATTATATAAAACTATCACTCAACGGATTATTGTGAAATCAAAATTACGGTTCCTCTCTGATCAAGTCCAGCATTAACTTTTGTCAAATTCAATCATACGCTTTCATGAGTTCTTAGTTTAAATCCTCCAACTGTGTATGAATTTAGGAACATATCGTTGTAAAGTTCACCTATGCAGAAAAAAAAGCCTAAAAAACAAAACAAAACAAAACAAAAACGCATTACAAAGTTTACCTATGCAGGAAAAAAACAAAAAAACAAAAAACAAAAAACCCCAAAAAACCTCACTGCAAAGTTCACCCATGCAGGACCACCCCCCCCCCAAAACAAAACAAAAAAACAAAAACAACAAAAAACTGCATTGCAGAGTTTATCTATGCAGGAAAACAAAACAAAACAAAAAAGACCTCAGTGAGAGAATAGGAAAGGGTCTTCCAGAGAGAAAACACCGTGAGTGTGGAGAGTCACTAACACAATGTGTTGCAAGAGTTCCCAGATGGATCATGAACTTGTGAGTGTAGCCCAGGAATAGACAGTGTACAGAGAGCTAAGCACATAAGCAGGAGCCTGACACGGAGTGCCAAGGCAAGTCATTAGCTGTTTAAAAAACAACCCAAGTTTGAATCTTCCATTAAAAAATTCAAATAAATAAATGAAACCAGACTCCAGAATAAAAATTCAAGCCAGGTGAATGGGCATTTCCTCTTTGTTTTTAGATCACGTAAGGAAAAGCAGTGATCTGAGATACAAAGGCCTAAGGTGTTGAGATAGCACTTCACTGAGGTATCTTTGTGCGAAATCCTACAATCAAGGTTAACCTGCTGAAATGAGTTTCCTGCTCATAGGGCGGACTTTGAATCTAGGCTTACTGAAATAGCAATCTGTGTCTGAAAAATGTTAAAAAAATTCCTAAATGCACACAGAAGATATTAAAAAACCTGAAGGCAGATGAGAAGTAAATAGAACCAATAACCAATAGCTGGCTTTTTTTTTTTTTTTCCCCTGGCGCAGTGTGTGTCAGTTTGACTCAATGGAGTCATCTGGGAAGAGGGAACTCACCGGAGGAATTGTCTCTATCAGATTGATCTGTGAGCGTGTCTGTGGGGGCATTTCCTCAATTTCTAATTGCTGTAGGGAGGGGTCAGACCAGGTGCCAGTCTTAGGCAGGTAGGACCAGGGCATAGAAGAAAGGTAGCTAAACAAGCCTGCGGAGCAAGCTGGTAAGCGATGCTTCTGCCCGGTCTCCGCTTCAGTGTTTGTTCCAGGATCCTGCCTTGGGTCCTTGCTTTGATGTCCCTCAATGATGGGCTCTGACATGGAAGTGTAGGACAAGCCCGTTCCACCCTCAAGTTGCGTTTGGTCAGTGTTTTATTACAGCAAGGTAAAATTGACCAGGAAGCAAGGTCTCCCCATATTCCAGCCCAGGCTGGTCTGGAACCTGTGATCCTCCTGTCTGAGACCTCGTGAATGCTGAGGTTGCAGGCCAACACCTGCTTCATCATCTGCTTTTCGATTCAAGTTATTTGGTAAGATCATTGCATGGTCTTAAATTTAAGGTTTGGTATTCATGTAAGGAGATTTGGAGAGGAGACGCATTCGGTACAGCTGGGATTCTTAGAGCCACATCATTTGAATGTTGAACCAGAAAAATCTTACTTTCTCACCTTCAGGGGACTGCAAAAATACAGCTTGGGACTGAACTGAGGAGGTGAGAAACTGTGACAAACTAGACCTTTTGTTTGTCTGCTGTCCTCAAAGCTGCCGTCCGGGAATTCCATCAAACTCAATTTGAGAATTTAGCTTGAGGGAATGGTGATTTCCACAAGCTCCTGCCAAGACTAAAAGCTGATTCCAACTGGAAGATGGATCCTCATTCTCAACTAGAGTTCTAGATGAAAATAAGCAGCTCATTAAAAAATAAAATCATGGAACAAAATAAGATACCTTGAGTGAGAGCCAGCAGGAAGGGAAACCCAAGACCCCTAAAAACCTTAGATGCTGCAGTGTTCAGATAAAAAAAAAAATGTTAAATTTCAAAGTATTAAAGCCCAATCTGAAACTGAAGAACATGAAGTTCCCTGAGCGAACCAGACATTTCAGGAAAAAAAAAAAAAAAAAAAAAAAAGGTTGACATTTAAAACTCAATGGCAGTCTACTTCCAGTTTTGGTCAAAGTTGAAGGACAGAGACTGCCTTATACTTTCAAAAATCAAACAAAAAAATGTGTGTGGGTGTTTTGCCTGCACGTAAATGAGTATAACACGTGCGTGTCTGGTGTCCACGGAGACTGGAAGTTACAAATGGTTGAGAGCCATCCTGTGGGTGCTGAGAGCCAAACCCTAATCCTCTGGACTGCTGAGACATCTCCCTAGTCCCTTTCTTATACATTTGCCTTAAGGAATCAGGTAAAACACACAAAGCAAATGTTGACAGGGTTTCATGGTTGGTCTGCACTTGCTGTGTAGCTCAAGACGGCCTTGAACACCCGATCATCCTAACTTCCAAGTGCTGGGCTTATAGGGAAACACCATTACACTTGGTTCGTACACAGCTGGGGATCAAACCCAGGGTTTTGTGCATGCTAGCCAAGCACTCTACCAACTGAGCTACATCCCCAGCTTGTGAAACATCAACTTTTAGAAGCTGGACACCAGGCAGGCAAGGATCCAATCTACTTGCAAGAGTAACAAGCCAAACAGACCCCATCTGTGTTACCTCACATCCAAGGGCAATGCAAGGATACAGCCCAGGGAGGAAAGGCTCAGGCTTAGACTAGTGCTCTTACTAAGTTGAAAAGAGGGAGCGAGAGACATGAGGGAGCCAAACGGCCAGAATATGTGGGGCAGAGTGACAGCAATAGTAATGTTAAGCCACATAAAGAGTACCGGAGAGCCCCAAGGAGCCCTGTGGAGCTTTGTCTAGGAATTGGCTGGTGTACACTTCCAACTATCCAACTCCTGGAGACAGACAGTAACCTATTTCCTAGGGTTCAACAAGAACCGGACTAATTTGGTTCTATAACAAAGAGTAAAATTGTTACCGCCAACGTGCTGATGAACTGGCCATAAGGAGATGGGCAGGAAGAAATATATGTGAACCTATGGCATGCACCAGGGGAGCACAGAACAGTGGCGCTCTAAAACCAGTAAAATCTGGAAGCCTGTGCGACACCGAGGCTGCAGAAAGGAACGAGTGTGGCTTCGTACGTGGTGCCGGTGATGCTGCAGTAGCAAGCGCTGGGAGAACACAGGGGATGAGTGATGCGTGGAGACTGGTGCAGAGGTGAAGTCTCTCAGGCGGTGAAAACTGTCCTCTCATGGTAGAACTGTCAGAATAGGTGTCAGCCCATCGGCAGACTCTGAGGGATGTAGTCATCTCCAGACTCTTCCGTGGCCCCGTCTTCACTGCTTGATGAGCTTCCTGGGGGGGGGGGGGGTTGTGCTAGTCTGAAGGATACTCTGAATCCTCCCCAACACAGCCTAAAATCAAGCCTCGGAAGGATCGGATTCCAACTAACCTGCGAATCAGAATAAAACCACAAAGGATTTAAAGAAAGATAAAATTGACAACCAACAATTTTTCTTTTTGGTAACTGGCATCCAACCAAAAAGCACCAGGCAAGCAAACAGCAGGAACATATGGACCATAACCAATAAAAGAATCATTGAGTATGAACATAAAAGAGCATACAAATGCAGCAAACAAAGACATTAAAATAGCATGAATCTATTGTATACGCACACACACTATATATTCAAGCAGGTAGGTGAAAGCATAAGCTTACAGAGAAGAGGGGGAGGTTTAAGAAAGACAATGAAATTTAAAAGTAACTTTTTGGATTAGGTTAAGAAGATTATATAACTCAATTGGAGTGTAGTGGAGGTGGAGGGAGGTGCTACCCAGCTCCCAAATAATCACACAGAGATTTCTTATTATTGCTTTTGAATGCCCAGTCTTAGCTTGGCTTATTCCTAGCCAGTTTTTAAGTTTTCCTGTCTATCTTTTGCCTCTGGGTTTTTTACCTTTTTCTACATCTGTATACCTTTTCTTTTTTTTCTTACTCTATGTCTGGCTGTGTAGCTGGGTGGCTGGCCCACAGCATCCTCCTCTCCTCCTTTTCTCATTTCCCTCTTTTCCATTCTTCCTCCTGTTTATTCTCTCTGCCTGCCAGCCCCACCTATCCTTTCTCCTGCCTAGCGAGTGGCCATTCAGCTCTTTATTAGACCAATCAGGTGTTTTAGGCAAGCAAAGGAACACAGTTGCACAGAGTTAAACAAATGCATCATAAAAGATTGCAACACATCTTTGCACCATTAAAGTAAATGCTCCACAGTGTAAACAAATTAACACATTTTAAGCTAATATCCCACAACAGTGGATGGCACTAGAAACCTGTTCAACGTGAACAGTATACAAAGTAACAACGCACTCCCACTCTAATGATGAGGGAAATAAGGACACATAGAACAACACCAGCCAATCTAAAATACACTTAGCTGGACTCTCAGAAAGAGGGTAAACTATGAAAAAATATTTTAAATTGCTTAACAAAATTAGTAATATTGCTAAGCATATATGTTAAGATTAAAGATGAGAGTAGTAGCATAAAGGGTTTCTAGGAGAGGCCATATGCATTCAGTTGTGAGGCTGTGGCATGGCAGGTGATGTGGTATGTAAAGATAATTAGTGATAAGTTAAAGGGGGTGTTGTGAAGCATGCAGCAACTAAAAGAAAAAGCCAAGAGGTAAAGTTAATAAGCCAGAAGTAGATACAAAGAGCAAGAAAATGG
Source organism: Peromyscus aztecus (assembly GCA_902168405.1). NCBI lineage: Eukaryota > Metazoa > Chordata > Mammalia > Rodentia > Cricetidae > Peromyscus > Peromyscus aztecus. The sequence continues at coordinate 32,824 of CABHPQ010161742.1, read as the reverse complement.
GGAAGAAAGATAAGAAAGAAATGCAAGAGAGAATAATGGAAGACACACTGTAAGATGATGGAATTGCACCTAGAATATTAATAATATATAATTGTAATAATAATGATCATCTTTAAACATAAGAAATAAAGCTATAGCCGGGCGTTGGTGGCGCACGCCTTTAATCCCAGCACTCGGGAGGCAGAGGCAGACGGATGTCTGTGAGTTCGAGGCCAGCCTGGGCTACCAAGTGAGCTCCAGGAAAGGCGCAAAGCTACGCAGAGAAACCCTGTCTCAAAAAACCAAAAAAAAAAAAAAAGTAATAAAGCTATAAAAGAAAAGACAATTCATAGTCCATCAAAGTAAAAAAGATTTATTCTAAAGCTGACACTGCCAAGGAAATGAAAAGTAGGCACTAGACTAAGAGAAAATATATGTAGGACCTATATCTGATAAAGTTACTTGTGTCTGGACTATATAAGGAATACCACTCAATGAGCCAAACAACCAGACTGCAGAATGGACAAAATTTTGGATACACATTTCACCAAAGAGAGCTGCAAAGCTGGGCAACAAGTGAATGAAAAGAAACCATCACCAGCACCATTGCATATTCATTAGAATGGGTAAATTACAAAAGGCTGATGCAGCATGTTGGAGAGGGTATCTGGTAATTAGGACCCTCATACATTTTGCATACATTTTACATACATGGAAATGTAAAATGGGATACACAGTTTAGAGAAATTCATCTAATAGAAATGAAAACACGGTCTAGGGAGATATCTCAGAGGTGGAAATGCTTACTGTACAAGTGTGAAGATATGAGCTAGGATTCCCCAGCACACATGCAAAAGCTGTGTATAGTGGCATGCTTCTGTAATCCCTGTGCTGGACAGTGGGTAGAGGACACAGACAGGCACATCCTAGGGACTTGTTGAACAGCCAGTACAGTTTAAACTGATCTTTAGGCCAGTGAGAGATCCTGTTGATGGAGGAAGACATCCAGCATCAGCCTCTGGCCTACACAAATGCATGTACTGGAAAGCACACCTGTGTACACACATATACACTCAACACAGGCATGCAATCAACACACACACACACACACACACACACACACGCATCTGTGTAAAGAACTGTACCCACAGATAGTAGTAGATAGTTTTTTATAATAGCCAGTACCTATAAAACACCCCAAATGTTCATTAACTGGTGAACAGATAAATATATTGAAACAATAAGACAGAATACTTTTTATTGTAAGAAGGAATAATTACTTAATACAATAGTATGGATGACTCTCCAACACTTACTGTATTGCAGTAAGTAAAAGAATGTGTGCATAAGAGAATGCATTGAACTCCTCCCTCATGGGACATTCCAGCAGAGGTAAAATGTCTGTTGTAGAAAACACAACAGGGGTTTTTCAGGTCAGGGAGTGGAGTGGGAGGTTGATGTCAGAGGGCTCCAGTATAAGAAGGAAAGAGAAAAGTGATCCCAGGTGCCACATTTGAGTATGAGAAGAAAGTTCAGAGTATTGAAATATACAGCTACTATTAGCAGGCTTTGCCTATATAAGATAATACTTTGTGAGGCGTGAGAAAGGAGAACATTCGATAACAATGACAGGGAAGCAGGTAAGAACTTTTGCATGTCTGCACCAGGAGGCCCATAGAAGGTTCACAGTAGCACACATAGTAATAGAAGTTGACCGTTACCTTGATGAAGATCACAGTAGCATGGGTGGTGTGTACAATCACAGGATGGTATGTAAGAGCAGGAGTTACAGAGCAGGCAACAAGTTTTAACTCTGTCAAAGTATTTTTGAGTTAACAACAACAACAACAAAAATCCAGAGATAGAACACCTTGGGTTTTTTTTTTTTAAGTAAACATGTAAAATGAAAGTCCATGTGTCTAAACAATTTTGTGAAATTAAACTAAAAGTAAAATTTAGGATATGGTTACACTTGACAAGGAAGGAATAGGTGGTATTTCTCTCTGTGTGTAAGTACATCAGGTACAATTGAATTATTTCCTCAAACTGAGAGATTGGTACACGGTTGATAAACATTTTAGGATCCTTTGTCTCTTACGTGCGTATATTCTACTAGGTCGCTTTCTAGTTCATCATTTTATTAAATGCATACCTGGGGCTCTTGTTTGTAGTTGCCAAAGTCTCCCTCCCACCAGCCCATAGGATATTTTGAAGCTGGTGAGGGGGTGATAGAGTACAAGCCACTAGTGGCGGCCGCAGGGTGGGTGGCAGGGGCAGAGATGTGCAGTAGGTGGTAACAGCACTCTCCCAGCTTTATTACTATTCTGGAATATGCCTCCTGCCACAGCAAACGATTAGCCTTAATTCTACAGTGGCACAAAAATCCATAAAAGGGGAGTGATTCCATGGACCTCAGAACATACCCAGGTCAAAAATCACTACATGGGCTTTCCTGAAATACTCTCATCTGTTCAGTAAAGATTTTGCAAGACCCTAACTGCTTCAGAGCTCTCCAGGGAAACAATCAATAGGATAACTAGGGCATATACAGGAACTGTTACACCACCCTTGCTGGCTGTAGTATGACAACCAGGAAAGCAAAGGATGTAATTTGGTCCAGGTTTGAGTCAGAAGAGCCATGGACAGTAGGTCAGTGCTGAGGTTCATAGGCCAGAGAATCAGCATTGACAGGTCCAAGGGCAAGAGAAGAAGGAAGATGACTATTCCAGTTCAGAGCCAGTTCCCATCCCTGCCCCTTTGGTCCCCTGCATCCTTGGTGAGGACTATTATCTTTACTCATCCATCAAATCCAATTCTAGTTCCCTCACAACCATACCCAGAAGTAACGTTTTGCTATGGGGTGTCCCATAGCTGAGTGAAGTGGACCTGTGAAATTAATCACCACACTACCCTCTAGAAGTGGCTAATCCAGCCCATCCCTTTGTCATAGGTCCCTGTCATTTATTTCTCTGGCATATTATTATAATTTCTGTTAAAACCTCAATAAAATTTAAAACACAAAAGAAGTACATGTATTTAACACACTGCTGAGCACTAGGACCAGACTCATTCCCTGAGGGGTGGGACTCTCCTCCACTACATATGATGGCCATTTTCCTTTACAAGTTCTTTTAAATCCCTTTACTTATCAAAGTACTGTGTTTTGCTTTCTTATTACCTTACCCAGTATTTCTAGTAGTCTTTTATAGGCACTGAAAGACACATTGAGCTATGCATGTCATTTCTTTTGTGTCAAATTAACATTTTACTTTGACCAAGCAATCCCCTTAGTATTAAGTTAATTGAGGGCTTTGAGTCATTCTCTGTAATGTCTGTCTGCAGGAGGATCCCAAGTTTGAGGTCAGCCTGGGAGGCTTGCTAAGGAGAAGCTGTGGCCAGGGCTGAGTCACAAACAGTGGTGGTGGGACCATGGAGGCAGCGGCTGCTGCCCCATATTGCTGGCTCCTTCTCATCATGTTGGTGACTGTGGTGATGCTGCTACCTGGGACAAAGGGTTTACCGCTGCTTGTTCAGAGAAGAATTACCAGGACCATCATGTTACAAGAAAGCATCGGCAAAGGTCAGTTTGGAAAGGTTTGGCAAGACAAATGGTGGAGAGAAATTGTTGTGAAGATTTTCTCTTCTAGGAAAGAATGTTCATGGTTCCGAGAGACAGACATTTATCAGACTGATTGCTCCAAACCACAGAGGAGGCATAAAAAAAAATTATGCAGGGAACCATGACCATGTCTAACAGTGACTTTGAAATCTTCAAAAAGATGACAGTCTCTCACAATGACGATTCCACATGGGCTATGGTAAAGCCATTAAGCTGATTAACACCACTGAAAGTTCGGCTTTGGACTACAAACTACTTAGGACAATTTCGAGATGGCTAGCTGAGATGATCCAGCCTGACAGACTACTTGAACAAGGACTTGTGACACGCCCTGCACTTTCCCATTATGCAGAGACTGGACAAATGATACAGGACTTGACAATTAACCCCAAAATTTCTTTTCAGAATCCCCTAAAGATGCCTTTGCCCCCAGAAAGCAGGAAATAATTTTAAGAAAATGATGCCCACATTCCCAAGAGGTGGAGTGGGTGTTTGTTGGTCGTTCAATGGTTTATAGATAACGGTTATTGTTTACGATGGTTGGTTACAAGTTGTTAATTGTTAATGGTAAAAAAAAAAGAAAGCTAAACAAAGGAGATTAGATACAGGGTTCTTGTTTAAAAAAAGAAGATGTAGAAAAGGGTAAATCACTGAATTTACTCTGAAAAAAGGGAAGATAAGATAAAAGGTAGATTTTTGGATCTACTCCAGAAAAAAAAAGAGAGAATATGGATATGATAAGATAAAAAGGGAGATTATAGACTCTACTTTTAAAAAGGAACTACTTGTTTTAAATAGGATAAGTAATGAAAAATTTTATCTGAATTTGTCAAATGATAATGGACTTGACATTGGTAATGCATATAATGGAGTTTTTTTGTCTGAATCAGTCAAATGATAACAGACTAGACATTGTTAATGTAATTCTTGACTGTAACCTTCTTTAATTATTTTAGAAAAAAAGGAGAAATGTGGTGATATATTGTGTCTCCCAAAATATTGTGCATCCTAATAAACTTATCTGGGGTCAGAGAACAGAACAGCCGTTAGACAGACATAGAGGCCAGAAAATGATGGCACATACACCTTTAATCCTAGTATTTTGGAGGTAGAGATCCATCCGGATATCTGTGAATTCAAAGCCATACTGAACAGCCAGGGATGGTGACACACGCCTTTAATCCCAGGAAGTGATGGCAGGAAGCAGAAAGGTATATAAGGCGCGAGGACCAGGAACTAGAGCCTAGTCAAGCTTTTAGGCTTTTGAGCAGCAGTTCAGCTGAGATCCATTCGGATGAGGACTCAGAGGCTTCCAGTTTGAGGAAACAGGATCAGCTGAGGAACTGGTGAGGTGAGGTTAGCTGTGGTTTGTGTTCTGTCTCTCTGATCTTCCAGCATTCACCCCAATACCTGGCCCTGGGTTTGTTTTTATTAATAAGACCTTTTAAGATTCGTGCTACATCTGTCCAGTGGATAATTACCCTCACATGTTTTGTTTTTATTTAATTCTATAATTGAACCCTTTGTTACTTATTGCATAATTAAGGCAAACAATCAGTGTTTAGCATACTATGTGTCAGTATTGCACAATCTCTTTCTGTTTTCCTTCCTTTGCTGTATTATACATTTCCTACAATTGCAGTTCATAGTTCTCCACCCCCTACCCCTTAGAAATTTCAGGTTTCATATGGTTTGTGGACTCAACCATACCCCAGTCACAAGGAAGCCAATTTCCTAATACAGAACCTTCCCAGACACCAGATGGAGTGCCTGCCTTTCCTCTTGTGAAATGGTGGTAGTCTCTAACCTGTCCAGTCTCAAACAACTGTGTCCTGGGAACAGGCAGTCCTTTTCCATTCACAGCACTTAACTGTGGGAAAACAGTTAAGAACACAGTGACCACAACCAAGGTATGGCACAGCAGTCCCGCAGAGTCACCTTCTACCCAGCTCTTCAGTCCTCTCATCCATATTTGGTGAAATTGCCATGCCCTTAGATCCTCTGTGGGTGAGGGTACATGTATTGACCCAGCTGCTTTGGCCGTCAGAGATATGCAAACCAAGGGTGCATTGAGGCTGCACCTTACTCTAGTCAGAGTGGTTACTAGCAAGAAAATAGAGGCTGGAGTGACAGCAGTAGTTAGTAAATATTGCTCTTCTAGAGGACTTGAGTTCTGTTCCCACCACCCACATTGAGCAATTCACAACCACCTATATATAACTCCAGTTCTACAGAGCCTTCCTGTGGGCCTCTACGGGCACCCCCCACAAGTGGCATACATATAGACTTACCTACACACAAATAGAAATAAAAATAAATTTATCTGGGTCACTTGGGGTAGGTGGTAATTATGGGATGCTTTCAAATATCAACAGATGTTAGATGGTGAGTATGGGTGAGTGTTGTCTTAGTCAGTGTTCTATTGCTATAAAGAGACACCATGACCCAAGCAAATCTTACAAAGGAAAGCATTTAATTAGGGCTTGCTTACAATTTCAGAGGTTTACTCCATTGTCATCATGGTAGGGAGCATGGCGGCACACAGGAAGACATGGTGCTGGAGAAGTAGCTGGGAGTTCTACATCTGGATCCACAGGCAGCAGGAAGAGAGAGAGAGACTCTGGGCCCGGCTTGGGCTTTTGAAACCTCAAAGCCTGTCTCCAGTAACACACTTCCTCCAACAAGGCCACACCTCCTAATCCTTCTCAAGTAGTGCCACTCTCTGCCTACTAAGCATCCAAACATATTAGCCTATGAGGGTCATTCTTATTCAAACCACCGTAAGTGTATTTGTTATTTGTATGTTGCTGTGCTAAAATACCTTGACAAAAAAGCAAGTTAGCAAAGAATGGGTTTATTTTGGTGTTCAATTCCAGAGGGGTACAGTCTGTCATGGTGGGGAAGGCAAGGCAGCAGCTGGAGCATGAAGCCCCCTTGGCAGTTGGGAATCAGCGTGATCACATTCCATATGTATACAGGAAGGAGAAGAAGGAGGAAGTGGAGGACGGGGAGGAGAAGGGGAGGAGAGAGGAAAGGGGGAGGGGAGGGGGAGGAGAGGGGGAAGAGGAAGGGGAGGAGGAGAGAAGGGAAGGGGAGGGGGAGGAAATCTCAGATCCTGCCCCCGGTGACATGTTTCTTTCAGCAAGGTTCCATGCTCTAAAGGTTCTGTAGGTTTCTCAAACTGTGCCACCAACTAAAGACCAAGTGTTCAATCCCAGGAGACTGTGGGGGGCATTTCATACTCAAACCACAACAGTGAGTGACATCCAGCAGAGGGTTTGGTGTCATCGGCATGTGAGCTGAGGAAGAGAGATGGTAACAGGTCCCGGGTTTCCAGTTTGAGCCTTTTGGTAGCCAAGGAAAGCAAAGCTCACCACTAGGTCATGTGTGCACCTAGCAAAGCATGACCACACAACAAATGCCAGCCTCCTTTTTCCCCTGTGGAGGGATAGACTCTACATTTATTATTGTGAGGAAATCAAAGGAAGTCACATGAGGTTCTGAAATGCTCAGGTTTCCTACTGAGGTCTGGATGACAGCGTCCCAACCGCCTTTGTCAGTGAAGCGGAATGGCTCTACTGAGGTCTTTGCAAAGCGGCCTCATAGACTGAGTGACCATTGCATTAGCACAGGGACACTCGTGGGGACATGGGAAGAGACAGCTACAGCACCAGCAGATGCACTTTATTGAAAGTCAGCTTTGGTTTTGCCCAGTGTGACTCCACTTCCCCCTCGTCGTTCATCGGCTGCTCACTGGTCCCATATAGATGCTCCTTAGCTACTGCTGAGGGTTTTGCCTTTTAAACTAGGAGGTGGAGTGCAGTGTCCAGTTCTTTTGGCAGTCCTCTCCTCCTGCATACCACTCTCGGATGGCAGGAAGCCTCCCCTGCACGGCTAAGCCTCGTGCCTTCATGCAGAGTCCAGCTCTCTGGGTCTCCTTTGGCATAGTCCAGACTCTGTTGGCAATGTCAAGTGTTACCTTAAGCCTTATTAGCCCAGTCTCCTGGTAACCAAAGAGGTGCAATTGCCCTTAGGTCTCTTGGACCGTGGCTCCTCCTCGACTCAGCGCTAACAAGGCTACCTGCTCAGCTTGGGGGCAGTTCCTACCTCTGACCAGAGGCTGGGTTACATCAGCAGGTGCCCCTTGGCTCTGCTTCTACCCTGAAAAGGAGGGACTGACGGGCCAAGAGGGAAACTCAATCACAGTGCAGGAGGACAGGAGGCTTTTAGTCAAAGTGCCAGTCACCAGGGGCCGCTGATAGCATCGCCCACGGGGTCTGGTTACAGCTCTCTGCCCCTCTGGAGCGTGAAGGGGGAGCCAGCATTGGAGACCTGAGAAGGGGAGGAGGGCAGGCGTGAAGGCACTGGCAGGGATCCCTGGGAGGAAGGGTGGAGGCAGGGGGTGGAGAGAGGGAGGAACGAAGCGGGCAGCATGAAGCCAGCACAAGTTCTCGCTCTCCAGATGCAAAGCATCCCAGAGTTTTGCCTCAAAACATTCCCTCCCCCAGTGGAGAAGACAATCGTCCTTCTCATCCTGTGTTCAGGAGAAATATCTACCTGAGAAAAGATTACCATAAAATGCATAAAGAACAAGTTCTTTTCTCTCCCAGGACAAAAGACCTCCTTTTTGATGGTACGTGATATGTGGCCCTTTCCATCTCTACCAGTTGCTGCTACCATGTGGCTTGTGGTTGCTAGGAGGGACAGGCTCTAACCTCGGGTCAGAAACTCTCTCCCCAAGCAGCACACCAGCCTCTGGGAAGAGGGGGGCATAAGGCCATCAAAGTCAATGCTAAGCTGCCGCCATGCATCCAAGGCTAGGGGCATTCTGTCTTCCATCCATCTCGTCATCTTATTTGGCTAGTGTTTTGTTTGTTACTGCATTGAGGTCAAGAAGCTAAGCCATGGGTGTGGTTATTTATTATTTTCTCCCCTTTATGCGTGTACATGTATGTGAGTGATTGTGTGTGTGTGTGTGTATGTGTGTGTGTGTGTGTGTGTGTGTGTGTGTGTATGTGTGATGCATATGTATGCACGTGGGTATGCTTGCTTGTGTATGCATGTGTGGAGGACAGAAGTCAATTTTCATATGTTCCTTCTACTAGTACCTTATTTTTGGAAACAGGGTCGCTCATTAGCCTAGGGCTCACTGACTTGGCTAGACTGCCTCACCAATGAGCTGCTGGGATCTGCTCATCTCTACCCATCTTTACCACTGGGGTAACAGGTCCCTGTTACCCTATCCCAATTTCTATGTGGGTTCTGGAGATCTGGACTTGGATCCTCAAACTTGTTCAGTAAGCACCTTGGCCGTTGAGCCATTTCCCCAGTCCGCCGTGATCATTTTCTTATAGGAGCACAGACGACATACCCTCCTCAGTTGCATGAAGGCTCTTCCTGCGTCAACTTAATTCTCTGATGATTGCTTCTGCTCCTTAAAGGGAAGTGCCTGCTTCTGGCCACAGTGTTATTGTTAGCAAGGAAGTAGGTCTATTTCCCCCCACCCCTAGAACATTTTCTTCAGGCTTAGTATTAATTAATCACTTTATAAGCATCATCTTATTGACTGTGCAATAATCCTACTGCATAGTTCTTGTTTTGATTGCCCCCTTTCACAGATAAGGCGAATGAGGTTGAGTGAGGTTAACACAAAGAAAACACAGGATGACCTAAGTTCCCCGACTCCCCGCCTCTTGACCCCACTTTAAGGTGTCATTGAGCTGGTGTGTGCTAGCTGTCAGCACTCAAGATAACTCAAGTCCCTCTTTTCTTCACTCTCATCTTATCAAAGAGGTTCTGCAGCCCACTAGTGCTGGACCAAACAGAGCAGCTCTGTGTTCCAGGGCGCTTGGGCTGCCAGACTGAGGGAGGCATCAGAAAAAGCATCCTCTAGAAACAGCGCCGTATCCAGTCACTCTCTGTTGCTATGAGAGCAACTCATGGAAAAACGAGTTTACTTTAGCTTACAGTTCCAGAGGGTTAGGCATCGCGGTGGGGAGGCATGGCAGCCTGAAATAGCCATGGCTGCAGGCACAGGGAACTGAGGGATCTCGTCAATCACAAAGCAGGAAGGGAAAAACTGGAAGTGGGTGGGGCCAGGCAAAGAATGCTCCTCCCCTCCCCATGTCACGTGGCATACTTCTTCCAGCAAGGGTCTACCTCATCATAAAGATTCCACAACTCTTCTCAAACAGCAGTTGGGGACCAAGTGGCTCTATATCTGAGCAAACACTGCAGACATTCTCATGAAATCCGCTACAAGCGGGGGAAGGTGTGCCAACAGCCAGAACTCGGGGCTGTTTGGCTTTGAAGGATCTTCCAGAGGGAAGGCTATCATGGCTGAAGCCATGGTAGAGCGATAGGGGATTGTACCTTGAAGATACTAGGTAGGCGGTGCACCGTCAGTTCAGGAGGGTGCACTTGCCAGGGTGTTAGAATTTTGACTTTAATAAGTGTTCTGTGGGTGTTAGGCAGGGAAGTGACCAGGTCACAATAGTTACAAGAAATTCATTCCCTAGGGGGTGGGGAGGTGGCTCAGTCTGTGAAGTTCTTGCTTCACAAACAGTAGGATCTGAGTGCTGCCCCCAGAAGCCCAGTCAAAAAGCCAAGTGTGGTGATGTGTGCTGATAATCCCAGCTCTGGGATTTATCAACAGGAGCGAGAGGGAGGATCCTCGGGGCCAGCCAGGCTAACCAAATCAGCATGTTCCAGGCCAATAGGAGACACTGTTAAAATATAAAGCAGATATCAGTAGGCTGTGACACGTAAGGTTGACCTCTGGCCTTCATATACACACGCATATATACCTTCACACACACACACACACACACACACACACACACACACACACACACCCCTCACATTGTCTCCTTCTACAATAGGGCCACTCATTTCCAAACACGCCTGTGAGAAGTTCCTGTCTCCAGCCCTAATCTGTTGCCAGGTAAACTTTTCTCCTTGGTGTTAGAATCAGCCTTTTCCTCCAAGGGTGGTGGAAGTCCCCTGGTAGCTCCTACACCTATAGTGCTCTGCTGTGGAACAAGAGCCATCATAAACCAACAGCAGGCCGCCCCCTGCTTCTGGGTCTGAGGAACATAGATGGCTTTTTAGGACTTGATATAATTTGGTTCTTCTCAACTGTATGCCACATTTCTCTTTTTGCACAATTATTCCCCCGAACAATTGTCCTACTTTGTTTTCTATCGCTGTGATAAACATTATGACCAAAAGCACCTTGGGGAGAAAAGAGGTTGTTCGGCTTACATGCCCCAGGTCAAGGTTCATCACTGAGGGGAAGTTAGGGCAGGAACTCCAGGCAGGAACCTGGAGGCAGGAATTGAAGCAGAGGCCATGGAAGAATGCTGCTTACTGTCTTGCTTCTCAGGCTCACACTTGGCTACCTTCCCTATACCTCGGAGGACCACTTGCCCAGGGGTAGTACTGCCTACAGTGGGCTGGGTCCTTTCACATCAATCATTAAGAAAATGCCCGACAAATGTGCTTCCAGGACACTGTAAAGGAGGCACACTTTCTCAAATGGGGTTTCCTCTTCCCAGATGACCCCAGTTCGTCATAAGTTGACAAAACAAAATCTAACCAGCACACCATTTAAAGTTCAGATACACGAAGAATTTTGGATGACATCTTTATAGCATGTGTGGGATTGGGCCATATAGTTCTCATTGGACAGAGTATTTATTATTCAGGTTGGGAAAGCGTTTGTAGTGGGGGTTATTCTGCATGCTGCAGGATGTTTAATGACATTCCTGGCTCCTACCCAGTAGACACAGGTCTCAACATCTCAGCTATGACAAAGGAAACTATCTTTGGAGAGCGCCAAAGTCACCTGGAGAGAAAAGGCTCCTCTTGGGAACCACTGGCCTACCCTATATTCTAATCCTAGCTCTTCAGTTCTGAGTTGCATTCCCTTTGGCAGACGACTGAAGCACCAATACTGTGTTGACGTATTTAAAAGAAATGAGCATCATTGTGTTTGCTTTTGGGGCTTGTTCTAAGCACATGGTTGCCAAATGCCAATAATTTCCCTCGATTCTCAGAAAACCGGAGTCTGCCTTTCCCACCCCTTACCGACGTCTCCTGGTAGAGGAACTATTCCTGCCATTCAAACAAATCTTGATCTCGCCCACATTCTATCCATAAGGAATTTGCTCAATTGAAGCTTACAGACGTGAAAAGCGACAGACTCTCCCCATGGCTTGTACATAGTTCGGAGGTGCACTGGTTTCGTGCTTCATTCAGTAGCTGAGCATTGTGTTCAAGGCGTGTTGCTCCTGAGCTGCCCGCCGAACCCAGTGATGGAATACGGCTCTGTGCAAGTTGATCCAAATGCTCAGTTGCTGGCCAACCTCATTCTTCCTCGTATACTGTTACAGTCTCCTTGTACTAGCAGATTAAAAATTTCTCTTTGAAACCATGCTCCGGCCTTTCCCCCTTCTCTTGTTGGCTCACAACAGTGCACAAACAGTTAATGGCATTTGGCTTGGCTGCATCCTCAGTCCCTGTAGACTGTACTGGAAGGATTGAATGAAACTGATAGTCCTAACGTTACATTGCTCAAATCCCCAAAGAAAGAATAGCTGGGCGACTGGAAGGAATGACCCTGGAGAAAACAGCCGTCAAGGGCAGCAATTAGTTTGTCTTTCATGGAAAGAGAGATGTAATGAATTCTAAATGAAGAGGAACGTGAGGGAGAGCAGTCCAGGGTTCAGCCCAGACTGATGTAGTGCCTCGGCACTTGGGAAGAAAGGGCCCATGGCTGTCTGGCTTGTGCCAGGCCCTGGGACAGTCTGTTGGGTAGGCCATGTTTGAGGAGGGTCACCCACACCCATGTGTCTCTCAGTTGTAAGTCTTCAGAGGCCAGGGACCTACGGTGAAGGAAGGACGGACAGTCCAGTTAAGACTGCTCGGAGGATGGTGCGCTGTACAGGTGTGGGGCCTGGGGTAGGCCAGGCAACTTGTAGGGACCAATCTCACAGGACCTGGCCCCGGAGAACCATGGAGTCCTTTTCTAGACCCCTTTACTGTTTCTGTTTCCCTTCTTCCATGTATGATTTAGGGTCCTCTGAGTCCAGGCCTCAGTAGAGACTTACCGGGGAGTGAGTGTTCCAGTTCCATTTCTGTTGCTGTGATTAAATACCCTGGCCAAAATCAACTTAAGGGAAAAAAGGGTTAATTTGGCTCACAGCTCCAGCTAGAACTCAGGCAGCAGGTTCTATCATGTCCACAGTCAAGAGCAGAAAGAAACAAAGGAATAGGAATACTTGCTTTCCTTCTAGCTTTCTATTCAACCCACCCTCTCTACTCTTACATTGTCCAGGGCCTCAAATTAGGGAATGGTGCCTCCCACAATTACCAACCAAGAAAACCTGCCCCCTCGTCACACCCACAGGCCTATCTGGTCTAGATAATTTGTCAACTGAGACTCATTTCCAAAGTGATTCTAGACTTTGTCAAGTTGACCGTTAAAACTAACCAGTGAAGGAAGATATATTTTTGAAGAAAGACTTGACTTTGGAGGGACACTTCTCCTAACTTCACACTTGGCCCATGAACATTTTTAATGCGTGTCCCACAGTAAGGAACTTCAGCTCACAAAGACTCAGATTGCTAGTCTTTAAAAAGGAGGCAAAATATGGAAATTTTATGGAAACTTCCTTAAAAAATTAAAAACAGAAGTACCTTATGACCCAACTATGCGACTCCTAGGCATGTACCTGAAGGACTCTACAGCCTTCTAGAGAGACTTTTGTATATACATATTTATTGTTGATCTATTCACAATATTGAGAAAATGGAGCCAGCCTAGATGTCCATAAGTAGATGAATGGATAACGACAATGTGGTATACACAAACGATGGAACTAACTCATTTGGGGATAAAAATGAAATCTTGATACTTGTAGGGAAATGGGTGGATTTGGAAAGTATTATGTTTGTTCAAGGTCATCCAGACTCAGAAAGCCAAAAATCGAATGTTCTCTCTCCTGTGTGGATCTTAGCTTATGATGTATGTGTGAGTGGATGCGCACGTCTGCAGGTTATGAAACCAGAAAGGAAACCTGGGCAGAAGGTGTGGGGGTAGCAGGACACAGGTGGCAAGCATGTGGAAAGGAGGTTGTGAGAGGAACTGGGGGGTAAGGGGGAAGCAATGTGCGGTGGTGGGGTGGTGGTGAGGAATCAACAAAAACAAATTTTGTTTGAAAATGACATAATTAAAATGAAAAAATCTCCAAATGGAGGCAAAATAACACTCTCTATTAGAGTTCTGTCAAGAGTATATGTGACATATGCCAGAGGCTAGCCCAATGTGTGCCTTGTATTATCATTTATGAGGACAACAGAGGCCCAGGGTTTCTAAGCAGATTGGATGTGATCACTGAGCTAGGACACAGCAGAGCAAGGACATAGACCTAGGTATGCTGATTTCAGAAGCCAACCATCCTCTTTCCTTCAGATTAGAGCAGGCAAATTTCAGGACACCATGAAATGCAAATTTGTATCTCAGAACCAAGTTCTCAGCCCCCATATTTCCACATCATTTTCTAAGTCATCCACATATCCATGAGCTCAACTGGCCTTTTCAAGTGGGTGAGCAGATGCTATGATTCCCTAGAGGAATTTTTTTTTAGTCCTTGAATTTGGAGAGTTTGTTTTCTTGCTGACTGAAATTGATTTCTGAACCAAGAGGAGCATGTCCCTAGCCATTAGGTTCACTTGTGTGAAGTGAAGAGGATAAACTAGTGTGCTGATAATTAACTATGTCAATCTGAATCTCTTACACATCACATTCTGAAGCCAGAGCATGAATGCTGACCACCTTGTAGGGATTTCTTCTATGGATCCCTCGGACTCACGTACTGAGACCCCCAGTGGTGAGGGACACAAGGTTCTCACCACAGCAAACTGATTCACGGATGAACAGTGCATTTGGTAGGCGGTGAATGTTAGGGAACTACGGACTCCGAACCCTGTATCACTCATTCATTCTATTAAATAATGGGTCCATCTTTGGTGAATAAAAGAACTGGGGAGAGTGAACGGTGAGGAAGGTTGAGAAACACTGTTTTGTCTCCAACAAATCTTCAGTTGCATGGTGGGGTTCATGGAACCCAGCCACGGCCTTTGTGTCTGTTGCCAGAGGCTTCGTGTCGGGAAATGATGTGACTCGTCCGTTAACAGCGTGGGAGGGAGGTGGGATCTGGCGTGCGTGTCCAGGCTTGTGGCTGGGCAGAAGAGTAACCTGGAAGAAAGAAAGACAACTTGGTAGATCCACCTCTGCCCCGGGGGCAGAGACTTGGTTCTGCTATTGGAGACTGTGTGGCTTTGCTCCACAGCTTGCCTTATTAGAGCCTCAGCATCCACATCTGCATCTATCTCTCAGGACTGTAGCAAGAATGAGTGAGATGAGACTCATTAAGGGAATGGATGGGGATTCGTGCAGCTATAATCCAGTGTTCTTAGATGATGATTCCAGTAGCGCAGGATGAGGTCAGACACACGATAGTGTCAGGCCCCCAATTTCCCATAGAACCATGTGCACAGCCCTTCCTGGTTGTTCCTTTTTGGTCCTGCAGAAGGGGGTGAATAGAAGTTTGGGAAATGGTCTCTCCAGATCGAGGGATCCAGTTGTTTCAGGTTCTTTGTTCTCCAAGCACTAGCTATTTACTTTGACTTAGTGACAGTTATTCACGATTACTTTCCTTGCTAGTTACATGGCACCTTGTGAATCATTAACTGCAAGCGTTGTGTTGTTGAGTGCTAAAGATGCCCAGTCATTGTTCTTAGGACTCTGCCTGTCATGAGGGTCTAAGTCTGCAATCTCAGGGAGCAAAGATATTGCATCCTACAGGAGCAGTACAATAATGCTGACCAATGAAGTAAGTATTCCTTCACGTGGACGCATGGGCACCTGGAAACATCTTGTGTGTAACACCAATTTGTTCGCATCCAGACACTGGCCTGAGCCACTCTGAGGGATCTGCCTTCCCTCTAACTGGTGATGCTCATCCTGACCCAGGAGCACCAGGAACAACTGTGAAGAGGTGAAAGGAGGCTAATAGAAGAGATGTTGTGATGAGGAACTGGTTCGTGAGATTATCACAGCTGGGCAGTTCCACTCTCTCACATCTGGATGACTAGGGAGATCAATGACACTATTTCATCCACGTCAGAAGACCCGAGAACCAGGGGAGCAGTTGGTGCATACTGCACATTCTAGTGTTGAGGCAAGAGAGTAGGGTGGAGAGTGGCATCTGGAAAGCCTAAAGCAGAAGCTGCAGAATGATAAACTGAGGTAGGGACTGGCAACCACCAGTTCATGCTGTTGCCAGGGATATAGGGGCACACCAGAGTAGACAAAAGGAATGTGTGGGTTGTTATAATACTAAAATACATGCTTCTGAGTGGAGATTTAAGATACCAAGGAGACATGGAATGATGTGCAAAATTGTAGGTAGCATTTCATGTAGCAAATCATATGCAGAAAAATCTACTCAAATGAAACAAAAAGCTCTCATTAGGGATGTAGGGACCTTAGACCCCTACTCTATCTAGACCCCCACAAAGAAGCAAGCAAGCCAGTGATATTGGTGGATTCGTCCTTGTGTTTTCCTCCTGATCATCCCTTGATGAATTGGATGGGACCTGCCAATACTGGGTGAAGAAGGATTGTCCTTGCCTAGTTCACTTATTTAAATTCAAATCTCACCCTGGAGTATGGTCACAGACACACACACCTGGAAATAACCTTAAATCAGGGCACACCGTGGCCAGTCCAACTGACGAGAACACCAGCCACCATAATATTTCAGAGTTCACATCCCTTTTGGTTTTCAGTGTGTGTAAGAATCACTTGGAGGAACTGGAGAGCTGGCTCAGCAGTTAAGAGCACTGGCTGCTCTTCCAGAGAACCCAAATTTGATTTCTAGCACCCCTAAAGCAGCTCATAACCACCTGTAACTCCAGTTCCAGGGGCTCCAATACCTTCTTTTGGCCCCCACGGGCATTAGACGTGTGTGTGGTGCCACAGACATGCAGGAAAACACTTATACACATAAAAATGTATTAAAAATATATGACTATAAATCATCTGTTCCAGAATGTTCCAGAAACAAGTGCAAGATCCTAGATACAGGAGTGCTAGACAGAACAGTCCGGCTTCAGAATTTGATTTTTAGGGGATTCAGCTTCACATAGTTAATTATCAGCAGTCTAGCCCACCTCTTCATTTCACACAAGGAAAGCTAATGGCTAGGGACATGCTCCTCTTGGTTCAGAGATCAGTTTTAGTCAGCAACAAAGCAAAAGTCCCAAACTCAGGAACGAAAAGAATTCCAATCAAGGCAGATGGAAACGGTCCCAAGCTTTTCATTTGAGCATTTCCGGCCGTTGGCAAGGGAATTCATTAACTAATACCACACAGCTGGCACAGGAAGGCACTGACTAGTCCGAGTTACCTGGCTGCTTATGCAATTCCTCTTAGTAAGTTTTCTGTTTTGTTTAGAGTCGTTGAGGAGAACGGACTCCACTGAAGTCAGTCCCGTCTCTCAGTGAGTGGTTGATTCGCACATAACTCCCAAAGTTCATGCTTCCTGGGTTCACAAGTTTATACTTTTCATTTTCCTTCATTGAGAAGGCTAGTGCTCCCCCCCCCCCCAAACCGGGCTCTGGCACAGCTTCTCAGAGTAGCTGTAGGGAGGGATTCCTTCACTGCCCTGTGTGTTCGATTTTAATCTGAATTGTGCCTAGTAGACACTTAGCCTATCCCAGTGGGACCGGGCTGTGATAGCTGGCTCACTCAGTGTAGCCAAAAGCCGTGTAACTTCCTGGGGAAGAGGAGTTGTTAGTTAACTGCTTGAGAATACCTACTCCCTGGTGTAGCCAGGTTCACCTACCCTCGGCACCTTTCTTACATCTTTAATTGAAACCCAAAAAGGTCCGTTGCTCTGAACGATGAATTCAGATGACTGCCTTATTATTAGCACACACCACCTTTGCAGTCAAATGATTTGCACTGTTAATTAAATGCAAATGATGTTGAAGGATGATTAGCCCACGTGGTGTGTGTGCACCGGGTTTAATCAGCAGCGGTATTCATCCAATTTTCTCTCTGCTTCACACTGGGCACCTGATCAGTCAGGCTTCCTTGCTGCAGGAGGGCTGGACTTCAACCCTCACATGGGTTTTAGATGGGAAGAAAATAAGCATTCATAGTTTGAGGATGCTTGTCAAGTTTTATTTTTAACTGATATACAGAGACAAAAATCAGCCATATGAACGAGGTTGCGATACATGTATATACTGTATAATGTTAAAAACAGGTTAAGCTTATGTAGCTTAAATGTGCCATTTCTTTATGGCAGAAGTTCTTAAAATATTTTTCTGCTTCTTGGAATATTACTAATTATCACTAGTTAGTACCACAGTGGTGAGCTATGGCACCTCAGGGGCTTCTTGTCCTTGTCTATCTGTAACCTGGCGTTTCTTTATCACCCTCCTACCACCCCACACTTTTCTCAGCCTCTGGTTACCGCCATTCTATGTGATCAACTTTATTAGACTGGGCATAGGAGTGAGATCTCATGGAACCCCCTTTCTGCGGCTGTCTTATTCCATCTCACACAATCATGCCCATCCCTCTCCTTGTTGCTGCAAATGATAGGAATTCATTCATTTGTTACATGGTTTAATAGTAGTCCAATGTGGAGATGTACCATATTTTCTTCATCCATTCATCAGCTGATGGCCACGTGGGTTATTTCAACCTCTTGACTTATGAGTCTATAACTTGAGGATTCAGGATTCAAACAAACAAACAAAAAAACTTAAGGTAAACAGAACGGGGTTCATGCACAATCATTTCCCAGCGGTAAGGGAAGAATACTTTTTCCTGAGAATGACATTATGGATAGGGCTATGGCATTTGTCAGCATAGTGGACACGGGTGACCTGGTTTTGCGTGAGTCCACAGCTTAGCAACCAAGTCAAGTGTTTAGATTTACCTGCTACATCCACAATGGCTCCAGGGGCAGACCTGACTGAACAGATAAGGGAATGAAGAAAAGGCAAACAGAGACAGAGACAAATCTGGGATTGGGTAGTCTGGGCTCTCACATGGAGAAGCCATGGCACCCCAAAAGCTCAGTGTTCGTTATATCCAGTTGAACAGAGAGGCAGGTTATTGTGTGCAGCTGGACAAGGAGTGAGGTTATTACATACAGATAAACAAGCTGGCAGGTTTATGGTATACCTCAGAATCTAGGAGGCAGATTTGTCTCTGGAGGGGAACAGCTTCAGGCCATAATATCCAGGGCGGAGCAGGCTATCTTGAACATATTCTGCACACACAGTTAACACTCGAACTTGGTCCCCAAGAAAGGCTTTGCTGTGATCACGTACTCACCCCAGGGGGAGGTCTTTGCCTTTTCTCCATGACTCAGAGGCATTTTTGGCCCTTGACATGACCAGCTCATGTTGACAGCCCTCATTCACTCAGGACGTTACTCACTCAGGGTTTTCTCTGCCCCCTGAATCCATCTATTGTATAAGATTCTCTCTTAACATTAACACCGCTAGCTAGCTCTGCAAAACCCCATGGGTTAGGTTCTATTTGGGATGCCTCACATTTGTTTTTTTTCCACTTAACTCTTATAACATTTCATCATCCCCCAATGAAACTATTTGCTGGGTGACTTAGTTAACTTCTTCTAAAAGGAAGAAATCACAAATATCTCCTTCTGATGGATGCCTGAGTAGTTTGTGACAAGCTTTCTCATCAGACTTTCTTGGACTTCTAGCCCACAAATAATGAAATAGAGACTTATTATTAATTATGAAAGCTTGGACTTAGCTTAGACTTTTTGCTAACTAGTTCATATACGTTAATTAACCTGTTTCTATTCATCTACATCCTATCATGTGGCTCGGTTACCTCTGCTTTGTACTGTACATCCGACTTCTTCAGAGTCTTACTGGCATCTCTCTGGCATAATTCACACACCTAGATTCCTTCCACTCTTCCCCTCTCCCCCCGGAAATCCCACCTGCCTAGCTATTGGCCATTCAACTCTTTATTACACCAATCACAAGGCGCCTTAGGCAGAAACACATCTTTACAGTGTGCACAAATACTCTGCAACAGTAGTTTGTGAAGAGATCAAACCATGTCCTGCTTCAAGTTACTCCATATTGCGTAGCGGCATCCTTCTATTGTATGCCTTATCCTTACTGACTTTAAACAATGCAACCCCCTCATGGGTCACATGAGAAAAGGGACACCTAACACTGGACTGCAGTGACACTCACTGGCCCATCATCTGGCTGTGCCTCATATGCTTCTTGGGATATATAGGTGATGAGCTTCCAACTCAGTCCCCAAGACTTCAGCCGAGTGAGGTCTCCCAGCCTGACTTGGCTCCCTCAGTCCGGACCCATTGCACCTTGAATCAACTCTGTGCTTTGGCAGCCAAGAACGTTCAGTGATTGGGTTTGACATATGTACACTCTAGCTAATCCCCTGCAACGACTCTTTGCCCCTGTCTCATCCATCTGTCCCTGCTTTCAGTAGGTTCCTTTGAACTTTGCATCCCATTTAACCATCTCTTGGCCATTCTGTAATTTTTATATCCTTGTTCGATGAGACTTGATATTAAATCATGAAGATTGGAATGGAGTAAAAGAATCTGTTTGCTAATGGTGAGCAGTGCCAGGGAAATCGATAATACTTGATGACTTAGACCCGGGGAAATCCAAAGTGCTTGTAAGTTTATTATCCAGTAAACAGTTAACGTGGAAAGATGCAAATGTAACCATTGGTATTAATTACTTTTCTTCCTGCCTTGACCAAATACCTACTAAGGAGCGACTTCAGGGAGGGAGGATTTGTTTTGGCTGGTAACATTAGGGCATAGTCTAACAGGGTTGGGGAGGTATGGTGACAGGTGGTGGGTTGGGTTGGGTTGGGTTGGCAGGAGCAGGAGGCTGCCTGCTCACTTCTCTATAGATCAGGCAGTGGAGAGGGCAGGAAGCAGGGCTGAGACTGCAGCCCAGCACAACCTCCAGCTCCAGCTGGGATCCATCTCTCAAAGGTTCTACAGTCACCTGTAACAATGCTACCAGAAAGGGACCACGTATTCTCAAACACACGAACCTGCAGGGCAGGGGCATATCACACGCAAACTAGAATATCACTCATGGCATGGACACAGCTTGCACTGTGTGTTTACTACGTGACCTTCCTGTGATCTGGTACTAGATGGACAGAAAGAACTGTACGGCCTGATACTCTAAGACTAGACAGTTGCCAGATACAGAGTTAACGTCAGCTCTCTGAAGCCCATGCGATGTTTTCGGACTGAAAAGATCTCTGTAGATGAAACATTAGACTTCTGTCCGTGGACAAACTCTTCAGCCCACTGTCCTCAGACTGAGGGATGAGGGATTAAAAGAAAACAAAACCCCTCTAATATCAGTATTTCAAACATGGGGCATATTCTGGCAAACCTTTTGATGAAATCCCTAACAGCCTTTGAGGCCACTGGCTGAAGAATTGTGAGCAGTCTTGAGTGAGAAACCTCACTCCCTATTGACCACATCATCTTTTGTTCTTGAAAAGACAGTTCTGGTGGCTTCACAATGAAACCAATGCCTACTGGTGTCAGTGGCCGAGGATGAAAAGGGAGTCATTCATACACAAGTGGGAACTGGAATGTCAGCTTGTGCTCCAGAGCATCTGGGGTTCAATTCCCTTCCTCCCAAGGCTAGGGCTCTAGTTTCCTCTCCAGGATGTCAACAGCAGGAGGTGATGGGTTACCATGGAGAGTAGACTTTTAAAATGTGCTTGCCCCAATGGCTCTGTTTAGCTAACTGGTTTCTTTTAGACATGGGCAATAAAGAGGAAATAATAGCTGGGATGATCTTGTGTTGACTTGAGCAGGGAAAGATAGACTTTTTATTTCTTTAGTGTTTGTGTGTGTGTGTGTGTGCCTGAGAGAGAGAGAGAGAGAGAGAGAGAGAGAGAGAGAGAGAGAGAGACAAAGACAGAAAGAGAGAGACAGAGACAGAGAGATAGAGAGAGATCACCATGACTGTTATTTATTCCAGGGACTTTGGACACTGATGCCCACCCACATGAGGCAAGGAATTTTAGATCAGTTCATTTTCCTGAATCACAAAACATATATCCCAACGGAGCGTGAGAATCTCAGTGTTGTATGGATCCTCTGTAGGATCCCCTCACGTCTGTTTGTATTTAGTGATTGAGTTGGGCTCAGGATGAATGGGTCCTGCTGTCCTTACAACAGTAGATAGTATAGGTTTTCTGGAGTTAGAAACATACATACATTGCAAGCCAAACCAGTCCCTGTGAGGCCAGCTCTGTGTATCCATAGAACTCAGAGAAGACTCACAAGTTGTCTTCCTGATGGTTTTCTAAAGTAGGTGTGAAACACTTGCACAGATAAAGCCAAATCTTTCCGTTCCTCTAACTGATCCGTCACCTGAACTTGAACCTTCACTGAAGTACTTGAAAGCTTTGATGAAAACATCTTTCCCGTCTCAAAATAGAAATGTAAATTTTTGAAAGCCCTGACGGTTTTTAAATGAAAATTTCTGGAATGTCAAAGTGAGTTATCACTGTTGGAGGCATCTGTACGCTTATATAGCAATGTGAAATTTCCCCGGCTCTCTTAGAAGCCAAAAAAATCTCTTTAAAATTAGACTTGTACTCATGGTTATTGGTTTAGCATAGAGAAAACACTTTGAATTTCTGGAAAGAGCCTTTGAAATTTCAAAGTGTTCTCCTTGTGGCCCATATACAAGAACACTCTGCACTTAGGGCATGTTTGTGTTCCTTTATATCGCTCTCATCCTGATTTTAAAAATAAATCAGAAAAAGTGAATTAGCACCTATGATTTCCTTAACACCTGGGACTTCACAATTTTGTGAACACTTTATATCTTGCTTTAGGATTTATTTTGTGTGGGAAACAGTCTTTTTGTCTAATAAAGCCGCTTGATTAAGATAAACTAGCTCTGGTCACTTGAACAGTGCCTTGTGGGAACTGGAGATGCAGCTCAGCTGGTACACTTCTTGCCTAATGTTCACAAAGCCCTGGGTTTGAGCCCCAGGACCACATAAAACCAAACATGGTGGTGCACACCAGTAACTGCAGTGCAGTAAATGCTGTCTGAAAAACCAACCAACCAACACACAGCAAAATAAAACGAAAACAGGACAAATTCCATTTTGAGGAACGAAGGACGGCGAATATGGAAAGTGTTGGTCATCGGTAGAGTTTTCTTTTGCCTCTTATTATTTGCTAAATAAAAATTACCAAAGGCTGTTGTTTTGGATCAAGTTCCTATACAGGCTAGAAATCGAAATGGAGTCACTCCTGTTTTAGACAACAAAGTGAAATCAAACTCTTTGACCTTGCAAGGAGTCAGGATTTTGGGGGCAAGAGCCAAATTTTCCACGTAGGTGAGCTTCAGTTGACATTAAGTTCTCTTCTGTGTCACCCACAGATGTAACTGAAAATAACAAATAACCCGATAGTAGCACATTAAAGAATTGCTCTGTCTCTCAGTGGTTAGTTACTTTGAAAGAACTAATCTGCTCTTTTCCCTTTTGGTTTGTTCAATTTCACTTTCTCCTGAACATTTCTGTCTCTCAAACCAACCTCTTCTGAGAAATCATCAGTTCTGCAGAGCTTCCCTGAGAAAACACACCCCAAATCGCCCATGTTGTGCACAGTGTGTGGTTCGTACTGGCCTGCCATTATGGTCCTCAAGCCCATTCGATGGATCCAACAGACAAGCACCTGGCAGATCCAGCTTCATAGTCATTTGGTTTCTTAACCTGTGCTTCCTTATTAGCAAATTTCACTAACGTTAGAGTAGAAAAAACTCCAGGTCAAGAATAAATTCTCTGGCCTGAATGAAGACCCGACTAACAGTCCAGGGGTGCCGGGTCGTTCACTTGGCCAGAGGACCACCCTTAGGAGGACAGGCTTACCATAAGCCAGGCTAAAGAGACAGGTGGAATAATAATTAACCCTTTAATGAGAAACTGTACTTTTCCATCTCCAAATCTCCACCTCCTAGTGCAGTAGCTTACCAGGCTGTAGCCGTGTAGCTTTGTAAGCCTATCTACTATTATGGGTTATCCAGAAAAGCATAGTCTCTTCTCCTCTCCTCCTATCTCTTCATTTTTATAAAGATTTATTTCGTTTTACTTTATGTGTGTGAGTGTTTTGCCTGCCTGTATGGATATGCACTACATACATGGAGCAGCCACAGAGGCCAAAAGAGGCTATCAGTTCCTCTGGAACTGGAGGTGTAGGTCGTTATGAGCCACCATGTGGGCGCTGGGAACCAAACCCAGGCCCTTTTGAAGATCAGCCAATTCTCTTAACCACGAGTCACCTGTGCAGTCCCCCAGCCATGTCTTTTTAAAGCATACTTCCTTTTACACTTTGCGTCTCCCCAGGTGAACTTTCATACTCTTCCTCAAAAGTTTCCTTCCCTGCCATGTGGCTGCTTTTGGCCAGGTGCCTGACTTCTACGCCCCCTTACATGGCATTTCCCCCTCCTTCCTTTCCCAATCTCAGCTATTGAGATTTACATCTTGCCTATCTTGGAGGTTTCTCTTTAGACTCTGATAAAATTGGTTTTGAGTTTCTGTTTGAGTCCATTGTTAATTTATTATTATTATTATTACTATTATTATTATTATTACTGAGACTAAGAACTCCAAGAGGGGACTCCAATTTCCACTCCCTCACTAGGAGGGAGTGTCATGCCTGTCAGAAAATAGATGAGGAAACAGTAACATGTATAGTCAACGGATGTCTTGCAAGGGTCTCCATTCCCTTGGCTGAAACTACGGAGGCTGGACTGACCACATTGGGATGATGAGGGGAGCTTGCTTCCCCGTTCACTGTCAGCTGCTGCTGCTAGGAGCAAGAGTGCAAACGGCAGCCCTGTAAAACTCTTTGCTCTTCCCCTCAAAGCCACATATGCTGCTCCTCTTAGACTAATAATTCTATCCCTAGCCTTGGCTGGTCCCCCTCTGACTGGTGAACTTGGCTCACCCCCTTTGCTGATATTGCCTTATGTGAGACCTTGGATTTTTGGGCTGGATAGTCTAAAATAAGTCTCATTTATTTACCCCAGTTAGAAAAGCATTCCTCTTTGGTTGGGTGTGTGTAGTAATAATCAAGCCCTCTGGCTGCTTTTAAGCTCACAAGCTTAGAGAGTCAATATTAATAAAGTAGGGACAATGGGTGCGTCCACGGGGCTGCCAGTAGAGATGTTCCGCTGGTGGGCTGGGCCTTTGCAGCGCTGTTACCCACTTAGGAATGAAGTCTTTTATTTACCTTTTAAAAAATGAGTTAAATCTAAAGAAGTTGGTTATTTCTACAATAAGTCAATTTGTTTATAGGTTTTTTTTGGCATTCTAGTAATTTTACTATGAGTAATTACTTTACTAAGAGTAATGTTTTACTCTTACTAAGACAATTTCAAATTGCTACACTAAAGTACTGTTACTGATTGAAGCATGTCCCTCTTCCCCTCAATATGTTGGAGTTCTATCTTCAGGTACCTTAGAAGGGGACTCTATTTGGATATGGTGACCTTACAGAGGTAAAGATGACGTGATTAACAGCATGGTTCTAACCTACTCTGCTGGTGTCTTTATAAAAAGTGGAAATTTGAACAGTGGGAAGATGATGTGAAGATTACAATGAGAGAGTTCTGGACCAGAACCCAGCCTTATGGTCTCAGAAAAAGTCAATCCTTCCCTTATCTTTATTTTGGATCCTGCCCTCTGGTACTGTGAGACAATACATTTCTATTGTTTAAGACATCCGGTATGTGGTACTTTGTTATGGCGGACCTAAGGAAGAACTGCAAAGACCTAGGGAGGTCTTTTGATCACAAGACCCAAGGAAGGCTGTGGATGATGAACCTTGAGCATGCTGGTCTAGGTGAAGGAGACAGATAGGCGAAGCACCCCTGAAAACAGTACTTTAAGTGATAAGATCTCCAGAGAAGGCCAGTGAGCCAGAACCGCTCCAGCAATGCTGCTACTGTGAATAAAGGTGACATAATCCCCTTTTCACCTGGTTGCCGAGTAGGATGGGTATTTTGTGAATTGCTCCATCACTACCCGTGGGTTTGCCGAGCCTGGGGCCACGTAAACAAGTCCACTCCCTGTCCTAAGTGTCATGGGAGTTTAATTCTTCTTCACAGTCAAATGGAAAATAACAGTTGTACAGGCATTTTGAATTCCCCCTCACCCCACTGGGGTGATGGGCTGGCTTCCTTCTTATCTTGGAAATAAAGAGGAGGAACCAGATTCACAATGAAAACCATACAGCCTGGCCTTTCTCCTTCAGCAAACATTTCCCAAAAACCTTCTCTGTTCCGGGCTGGGCTGGTTAGGTGCTGCAGCTGATGCGTGGCTGCTGAAACACACAATCCTTTAGAGTTATTGTTTAAGCAGCAAGCTTAGGCCTGCGCTGCAAAGTCAAGATGCTCACATTCACAGTGCAGGGAAAGATAATGTTTCAGTAACTTAAGTGGCAGCAGGCTGCAGGGACAACCGTGAATTCAGGGAATGGGAGAAACTTGGGGGTCTGGAAAGACAAAGTCCTCCTGCACCCCCCCCAATCCCTACTGCTAGTTTTGTGTTAGTCCCAGCTCTTCCACCCACACATTGATATTGTTAGCTGTTCTGAGCTTTGATTAGCAACGACTTCGTTATTTTTGCTAATTCTTCCTAAGCTTTAGCCCCAAGCCTGGAGGGGAGCAAATCCTTCTTCCGTGTTTTTCATTTGAAAAGTAAAGTTCCCCCATTTGTTCCTAGATTGTTCTTTCTTCCTAACACAAAGAAAATTAATGTTTGGAAGTGTTTCTCTGCTCAGCAGCTATTTATCTTGAAACAAAGGCCAACTTTTCAGAACGTGTTGCAATATGTATACTTGCAGGCATAGAGAATGGAGCCCTGAAGAATCTTGTAGATACTTGTATGGTTCATGAAATCCCGATAGTATTACCTCATACTCCAAGAGAGCCTGAAGGGGCCAAGTCTCAGCAGAGAGCCTAGCAGGTAGGTGGGATGCAAGTGTGCAACATTAGCTTCTACAGAGAGGTCTGCTATCCTGATGAGAGCCATCGAGGGATGCTCAGAAGTCGCCAGGAGGCCCTCACATCTCTGGAGACATCGGGAAGGTGTCAGCAGTGGAATCCACAATCCTCCTTAGGCCTTGCTTTCCCCTGGACTGCTGTTTCCCGAGGTTGCTGTCTTCCTCACTTTGCTGTGCCCTGCCTCACCTCACCCTTCTCTTCTCTCCTCCCATCTTGCATTTCCCAGCAACATACCATGGCAGTCTTAAGGACTGGCTTAATTTAGCCCTTTTGCTGAAGAACTCCAGACTCCTAATCTTAACTTTATATTTGGAAATTAGAGAATTACAGAGTGTCAGACTGGATGGAACCTCAGACTGATGAGTTAAACTTTCGTATGAGGACAGCAGTTCACTAGTCACTTGATATATGAAACTGATCTGTAAAGACAATGGAAACCAAAGAACTGCTAGGCAGGAGAAAGGACACAGTCAAGTTTAACTACATTCACTAGCCGTAGATGGTCTGTACATACATCCAGCCCTGAACTAGGCATGGATATAACTAAGTCTCTATTCCTGTCACCGAGGCCCTGCCTATCTAGCAGGGAAGAAGAATGTTCAAGCAATCAAAATATAATGTAGCAGACATCATAGAGTTTACCCAAGATGTAAGGGGGTCCCCCGTGGGTAAAGGGGAGCTGCAAACAGGGAAGAATTAAGAAAAGAGCTGGTGTTGACACTATGACACATGAGCCAGCAGTTCTTGGCAAATTGAGAGAGATGGTTCAGGTAGGGAAGAGCAAAGGCCAGTACTTCTGGCTACAGTAAATGTTAACATGTCCAGCCAAGGGGACAGGGAGCAGGGAGGGAGAGAGAGAGAGAGTCTGTATGGTGGGCATGGGGGAATTATGGAGGCAGGACAGGAAATATGCACCTGATAGATCAAAGGTAGCCTTGTGTGGAGGCTGGAGTTCCTACACACAATGGGCAGGAATTAGGGAGCCCTAAGGTCAAGTTTGTGTATTAGAAAGACTCTGCTGGAGGAGAACGGGAACTTGCTGAGCTTGGAGACAAGAACAAAGCTGGAGAAGTTCACTTTCGCCCCAGAGACCCAGGTGTGAGAGACTCGACCTCTCTGGGTCTGCAGCTCTGATGGCAGGAGTGTCTTGTAACCTCCCCTGCTACTATGATAGCCCCTGGGGGTGCACTCTGCTTGCTTCAAGATTGCCCGAACTAAGTGTTCACTAAGCCAGCCTCCTTTGCTCACCATGTATCTGTCCAGCTTTCACCCTCAGAGGAAACAGGTTAGTTATTGGGACTGTCTCTGACTCTGAGGATACAGTTTCTAATGAGATACTGCAACATCCAATTTTAGATATAAAGGGGTTCACAAGCTAACAGGCAGGGGTAGCACACATAGAGGAATCTCCCACATTAGACGGCAGGGAACGATGAAGGCACGGGCCAAAAATAAACACACAAAAAAAGCGGTTTGCAATTTATATGAGGGAACTGTGAAACCCCAAAGAAGGGCTATTTTAACAAGCTTGATGTCCAAGAGAACTTTAGGTCAAGGCTTAAGCTGTCTAAAGGAGGTCAGATATGCTCCAGTTGGCTTTACAGAAGATCTCTGAACCCCAGTGATGCCCTGGGCTCTATTCTTACTCTCTGCTGCAGACACCCAGACTGATCGTAGCCACTCTCTCTGCTTGGAGCTACTCTTGAATCCTCACTTGCTGTTCCCCACGCAGCCTCAGTTTGTTTAGGAGGAAGATAGAAAGTCCAGTTTAGCTGTTCCCTGTGTTCTCCAGTGCAGCCCCTGCTGCCAATTCAGGTTTCCAGATGGTTTGACTTAGCAGGATATAAGTAGGTCACCTGACTGGCCCAAGCCCACACAGTAAGCAATGGATTCAGCCAAAACGTAATCCCAACATTGTTATTATTATTACTTTAAGTTGCAGAGTTTCCAGGATACTAATCGTATTCACCAAAGATTTGTACAAGATCCTGGATGCAAGAGCTTTACATCTGGCTCAGAGAATCTGTCTGAATACATTTCCCTAGTAGGGGAGGGAAATAGGGAGACCTGTCCTATCTCTGGTGGAAAGGCTACTTTGCAGGTGACTTGGAATTTCCCAGTTGGAGACTTTCCAGTGCAGCTTGATTTGGGGTTATGATCTTTTTTGAGGTGTGACCTTGTCCAGTTAAATGATCACCTCTCCTCCCATCCCATCTCTCATCCTTATTCCTCTTGTCACAGAGCAATTTCAAATCCATAAGCAAACTATTTCAATGTTAGGGGGTTTCTGGATAGAAATGTACCATTATGGATGAAATCTTGGGGGCTTGTGTGAGGTTGAGGTCAGCAAACACATAGAAAATTAAGAAGCGTATTCTTATTTGTGATTCTACCTTCAGGTGAATCATTTCAAGAGAACACATTCATATTTGGTTCTTTAAACCTTTGATTTTGCATCTCTCAAAGCCATAGACCCATATCTTCAAATGAAGAGTAATGCAGGAATGAACTACATCTTGCTTTCACAAAAGCTTGGTTGGATCCAAAGCCATCTACTCTGCCTCCTCCACCCTCCCCTTTTGTGGGGGCCTCTGCAGGTGTGACAGTTGGCATTGAAATGATCCGCTAAGAGGTGAAGGTGAAAACTCAGTTCAGCTTGACTTAGTCAGACTAGATCAAACTTTGAGAGTCTGATGCTGGACGGTTTATTGCCAGCACGTTTAAACACAGTACAGTTTATGAAAAAGCTTCCAGGCAGCAATCATTCCAATTCCAGGTGCACCAAAAGCTTAAGATGTGACTACACAGAAAATGCTTTGCAAAGTACATGTGACCATGAAGATGGGTTCTATAGCTAAAAGGGCTAGAATCTAGTGTGGTCTCTGACTGAGACAGTGTAGAAGTCAGCAGGCTATAAAGTATGTGTGATATCTCCCCCTTCATGGACATGTGACCATGAAGGATGGGTTCTATTAACTGAAAGCTAAAGATGAATGTCGAGGGAGGGAGAGTCCGGAATAAACATTCTGGGGACTTGGGTGAGGGCTTCCTCTACAAAAGGCTATCAAAAGGTTCTAAAAGGTCACCAGGTCCTTCACAACACCCATTCCCAGCTTTCTGGGTGGAATTCAGGTGTTTTATTTCCTTCATTGAGGAGATGCCCCTGAACATTTAACATCCTGGGTCCCCTAGTGCTTCTCTTGTGAATACAAGGACTCTTGTACCCCCCAAACCCTTTGTGACTCAGGGTGCATGAACAAGTGTCGTTAGTGTTCTCATCTGCTGTTTAGACACAGTGACGTGGACCTCATGGGGTGACAGTGAAGTAAGGAAATGATGAATAGTCTGTGACTTGCAAATTGAACAGTCACTTAGTGTTTCGTTTCCAAATTCATTCTGATGAGTTCTGATTGAACCATCTTTACAGTGCTGTTGTTTGTTTGGTCAATACTTCTTCAAGGATTCTCAGTCATGTTTTCCCCACTCTCCAATTTCATTCCAGACTCCATTATTCTTCCCCCTTTATATTTATTTAGGTATGCACCATGCTTCCCTTTTACCTTGCCTTTCTACATTTCCTCCTCCAAGCCTCTTCAGCCACGTACATAGTTTCTTTCTGTTGTTTTATTGTGAACAGTTTCTTAAAACAAAACAAAATCGACAGCAGCTCTATCTGTACTTGACAAGCAGAAAGCAAACAGCATTGGTGAATGGGTGTACCAGTCTATTGAAATTCCACAGAGCAAAAGTGGACTAGCACAGACACTCAGAGAGTGGAGACACTGCAGTGTGCTAACTGAAAGAAGGCAGACGGAAAACGATACGCTGGAGGCTGGGGAGATGGCTCAGAGGTTAAATCTCCTGCCACCCAAGTGTAAGAACTCAAGTTACAAGCCCCAGAATCCTTGCAAATGCTGGGTGGGTGTCCAATCCATCTGTAATTCTATCCTTGGAAGGCAGAGTCAGAGGGTTCCCAGAACTAGGATAGCAAGACAGTGTCTTAGTTAGGTTTTAATTGCTGTGATAAAACACTGTGACCAAAAGCAACTTGGGGAGACAAGGGTTTATTTCATCTTACATGTCTAGGTAACAATTCATCATCGAGAGAAGTAGGGGCAGGAAGTAAAGCAGGGCAGGAACCTGGAGGCAGGAACTGAAGCAGAGGCCGAGGCTGCTTACTGACTTGCTCCCCATGGTTTGCTCAGCCTGTATGGGACTCAGGACCACAAGGGGTGGGCACCACAGTGGTCTGGGCATCCCATATCAATCATTGGTCAATATCCGCACAGACCGGCCTATAGGAATTTGATTTAAGTATTTTCTCAACTCAGGCTCCTCTTCCCAGATGACTCTAGTTTGTGCCAAGTTGACAGAAAATGAGCAGAAAAACTAGCCCCACCAAGCTCTGGATTACATTGAGGGACCCTGCCTAAATGAATAAGGTGGTGGAGCCATCTTAGGAGACTCCCAATATCAACCCCAGGCCTCCATAGACATGTGTATACACATGCACCCTGCATGTGCATTCCCTTACAAACCCTTTATCATGGGTACGCACATACATAGACACCATGCACAGACACATGAAAACAAAATCACTGAAAATTAAAGACATTATGTATTAACAGAAACATTTTTATACTTTGGGAAATAAAAATCCAACATTTTATTGATTGATATCATCTAATGCCCAGTCTATAGTTAATGTCTTTTAGAGGTATTGCTTGTGTTAGTTTTTTATTTTAAGGGAAGAAAAGTCTCACTAAACAGTCTAAAGCTAGTCCCCACTTCCAAATGCTCCTGTTTCAGTATCAGGTATTAGGATTCCTGGACTGAACACTATACTGAGTTCTAACATCTGTTTAAAAAGAGATTAAAAAAAAAGAGAGATTATAGTTTAATTACAACAAGTTTCCCTTCCCTTTTCTCCCTCCAAACCCTCCCATATACTTCTCCCCACTCTCCTTCAAATGCATGACTTCTTTTTCCGCTAATTGTTATTGTATGCATATATGTATACATATACACATACATATTCCTAAGTGTGGTCTGTCCAATCCATGCTATACTACCTGTATATATGTTTTCAGGGCTGATCATTTGGCACTAGACAACCAATTGGTGTGCTCTTCCCTGGAGAGTGACACCTCTCCCACCCCCAGCTTGCTTCAGTTGCCTGTGTTGGGTTGAGGTCTTGTGGGCTTTTCTCCATCCAGTTTGACATGCTCAGTGGGTGTCATCCTTGTTCAGCTCATGTTTGGGAGGTCATATTGGTGAGACTTTACAGGTGTAGCTTCTGATGTTACTAGGAGACACAATCTCACAGCAAACTCCCCGATCCTCTGCCTCTTACAATCTTCCTGGCCCCTCTTCCACTGTGTTACCTGAACCTTAGGTGGAGTGCTTTGTGGATGTATCCACTGGGATTAAACTCCACAACTCTGCATGTTGATTGGCTGTGGTTTTTTATAACGGTCTCTGTCTGGTGTGAAGAGAAGTTTCCTTGATGAGAAGTGAAGATTACACTTTTAAGAAAGTTATTTATTTATTTATTTATTTATCTACATACTTTTTTATCTGTCTGCATGTATGTCCGTGAGGTTGTCAGACCCCTGGAACTGGAGTTACAGGCAGTTGTGAGCCTCCATGTGGGTGCTGGGAATTGAACCCAGGTCCTCTGGAAGAGCAGCCAGTGCTCTTAACTGCTGAGCCATCTTTCCAGCCCCCATGAAGACTGCACTTATCTGTGGGTATAAGGACAAATGTTTATAGATTTTTGTTAGCGATTATGCTGGCTTAGTAAACTGGTGGCTGTAGATTCTCCTCCAAAACAATGACTTCACTGAGTAATTAGTTAGGTTTCTAGTACCAGACATGATTTCCTTCTTGTTCAGCAGGTATTAAATCCAACTGGAGAGCTGTTGGTTTTTACAAAGGCATGTATACCACTATTGCTATTGCACCTTTAGGTTTATTGTGCCATGCTGGTCGAAGTTTCAGCATCTCTTTATGTGTGCGTTGAACTAGCTAAGGCTCACATGTAGGCTTTGCTTTGCT
>CABHPQ010161741.1:796-11186 GCA_902168405.1 Peromyscus aztecus | reverse complement strand
GAATATACACCTGGGTAAAGATAGCCTTCTCAGCAAATGCTTTGGCAAAACTGGATACCCATCTACAGAGAATGAATGTAGATTCAAACCTCCCACCCTGCAAAGAACATTTGTTCAAGATAGTTCAAAAATCCTTAAGTTAAAACCTGAAACTGCTAGAGGAAAGCAGAAAGTCCACTTGAAGTTGTAAGTGTAGACTAGAACTTCCTGCCCTTCCAAGAGTCAGAAGAGAGAGGGAGAGAGAGAGAGGAGAGAGAGAGAGAGAGAGAGAGAGAGAGAGAGAGAGAGAGAGAGAGAGAGAGTCTGAAATTTTACAAGTTTTAAACAGAAAATTAAATTACCAGCAGACAAATAGATTACAGACTGGGAGAAATCTGTCTTACCCTGGCATATGTTCTTGATGCATTTCTCAAAATTCATGTGTCCACTGTTATATGGATTTATCTCCGGGCCTTCTATCCTGGTCCATTAGTCTCTAAGTGATATTTGCTCAAACCTACAATTCCTTGACTTAATAAACTGATATAGGATGATCACTAAAGTACAAGGAAATCTGAGCTACAGAGTGAGACCTTGTATCCAAAAAAGAGAAAAAAAAAAGTTTTTATCAGAGCTCTAATTGTTTGGTTCTAACAGCAAACTTAATTTTCTCTTTAAATAAACTCAAATTATGTATCAAATTATCAAACTAGAATGTGGTTACTTCTTTAGTTTATGACTATTAAATCCTTAAGTCTGTCTTAGTAAGTGGCGTTATAGTATATGTGTATTTTATTTCTATTTTTTTCAAATTTACATAATAGACTTTTACCGTGGTTGTTGATGTTACTTGTAAACATGTTTGCTTTTTTTAAAACGTGTAATGGAATGTAACAAAATAATCATTCCTCATATTGTAAAAGTACAACTCATTTTTGTTTAAGTGAAAATAAATGTTTGTGTTTTATTTTTTCATATGTCAAATTAAAACCATTTTCAGTAGTTTTATGTGAATTACCATATTTGCTACATGTTTTTAAGAAAAGTAAGACAATGGATAGTGTCATTTTGACATTGTCCTGATGATGTGCTATAGATATGCAAATTGTTGCATGTTTTTATTTAACTCACATTTTGAGTATCATCACAGAATGGGGGTTATAACAGTCTCTGTCTTTAAGAATTTGATTTTTTTAAGATTTAAAACAATTTTATACATTTTCCTTTCATTTTTTATTTTTTAATTAAAAAATTAATTATTTTACATCTTGACTGCAGTTTCCACTTCCTCCTCTCCTCCTAGTCCCTCCCCTCACCTCACCTCCGCTTCATCCACTCCTCCCCCATTTCTATTCAGTAAAGGGCAGGCCTCCCATGGATATTGACAAAACATGACATATCAAGCTGTAGTAAGACTAACTACCTTGCTTTGTATCAAGGCTGGGCAAGGCAACCCAGTATGAGGAATAAAGTCCCAGAAGCCAGTAAAAAAATCAGAGACAGCCTCTGTTCCTACTGTTAAAAGTCCCACAAGAAAACCAAGCTACATAACTGTCATACACATGCAGAGGGCTTAGGTCAGTCCCTTGCAGGCTCCCTATTTGTCAGTTCAGTCTCTGTGAGCTTCTATAGCCAGGTTGGTTGTATACATATTGATGGCTGACCATTTGGCATACCAGGGCAAAGTCACCGTAGATAAAAGCAATATCCAACATTGGGGATTCACTCAAGATCTTCTGGGCTCTTCCAAAGGGCTTGGGTCACTCCTGTAGCTCTGCCCTCTGCAGCATACACAGCTTGTCTTCCAATTTCTGGCAGGTTCCACTCCCAATGGCTGCTCCTTTCCTGTGGTCATCCTGTGGTACTGGCATCTCCAGAATGTTGGAATCTTCTGCTGCAACTGAGCTGTACTTTCACCATTAGCCTCTTCCAGACTCTCTTTATGGTACTAAGCCTCAATTTCTCTTCATGACCCCTTCAAACTGGGGCCTTCAACTGCCATTGAGGCTGCACCTCCATCCATG
Source organism: Peromyscus aztecus (assembly GCA_902168405.1). NCBI lineage: Eukaryota > Metazoa > Chordata > Mammalia > Rodentia > Cricetidae > Peromyscus > Peromyscus aztecus. The sequence goes on along the minus strand of CABHPQ010161741.1, from coordinate 9,183 downwards.
GCCTCTCATAGTGCCAAACTTCAGCTGCTCTCCATGACTCCTTCATGCCTTCAAAACCTGTAGCACCTGAGTGACTATTACATTACCAAGTTCTGCTGCCATTGTGAGATACAATCTTGACCACCTATGAAACTGGCTAATCAGTCATGTTGCTTCCAAGCATGAAATAATAAGAAGCTTATTGCATTTTTGTTTGGTCTGTGTATAAGAAGGAAGAAAACCCAAACAAAAGGGGAAAATGCTACATTGAATCCTAGCAAGAGAGAATCTCAGAAAGTGGTCCCATTTTCTGACTTAAGCAAGCTTGAAACCCCTTGAATGAAGGGATGGCCAGGACCCGCTGAGGAAGGAAATTGCTAAAATACCTAAGAGTTTTACTGTTAGTCTTTCTCCCATCCTTCCCCATAGTGACTTACTGCCTTATACAAGGGTAACATTACACTGGGGGAAAGGAAACAATCAGACTTTGGGGGATCTATTGGATGCTGATTCAGAATTGGTGATGATTCCAGGAGACACAAGGAAGCTTTTGGCCCTCCAGTTAAAGTAGGGACTTATGGAAGGTAATTAATGGAGTTGAACCTGAATTCCAACTCATGGTAAGTTCAGGGGTTCCTTATCCCAATATGTAGTAATTCCCCCAGTTCCAGAATGTATATTTTTGATAGGTATGTGGAGAAGTCCAGAGAATTCAAAGTTTGGTTCCCTGACTTGAGTAGTGAGAGCTATTATAGTTAGAAAGGCCAAAGGAAGCCTTTGGAGCTGCCTCTACCAGGGAAAATGGTGAACTAAAGAAAATATCATAGTCTAGGAGGAATAGCAGAAATTAGTGCCACCCACCAAGAACTTGACAGTTTCAGGTCTTGAGGTTCCCTTTAACTCTTCTATTTGTATTGGCAAATACAGAAGACAAATATGTCATGAAGAAGATGAGAACATAAGGGAACAGGAGGTCCCAGCTGGAACAGGGACAGAGTGGGAGAGCAAGGAAAGAGATACCATGATAAATGAAGACATCATGGGAACAGGAAGAAACAGGGTTCCAGGGAAGTTCCCAGGAATTCAGAAGGATGGCCCCACCTTAGACTACTAGTAATAGTTGAGAGGGTGCCTGAAACGGCCTACTCCGGTAATCAGATTAGTGAATACCCTAACTGTCATCATAGAGCCTTCATCCAGTAACTGATGGAAGCAGATGTAGAGATCCAAGGCCAGGCACCAGGCCAAGCTCCAGCAGTCCAATCGATGAGAGAGAGGAGGGATTCTATGAGAAAGGGGCATCAAGATCATGATGGGAAAACATACAGAGACGGCCAGCCAAACTAGTGGAAACTCATCAACTGTGGACCAATAGGTGTGGAGCCCCCATGCAACTGGACTAGGCCCTCTGGATAGTCGAGACAGTTGTTTAGCTTGAACTGTTTAAGGATCCCCCAGGCAGTGGGATAGGACCATCCCTGATACATGAAAGGGCTTTTTGGAGCCCAGTGCCATTGGTGGGAAACCTTGCACAGCCTTGGTGCAGGGGGAGGGGCTTGGACCTGCCTCAACTGAATGTACCAGGCTCTGCTGACTCCCCATGGGAGACCTTGCCCTGGAGGAGATTGGAATGGGGAGTGGGTTGGGGATGAAGGCTGGGGGTTTGGGAGGAAGGGGGAGAGGGAGATCTGGGGTTGGTATGTAAGAAGAATAGAAAATTTCTTAATAATAAAAATTTAAAAATCTATAAAACAAATCACTTAAAAAGAGAAACAAAAACAGCATTTTCAAACTCCTTTTGTGAAGAGAGTATTTCACTAATATCAAGATCAGGTAAAGGTACAACAAACCCACAAAACTATGGAGTGGTAAGCATAAATGCAAAAAAACATTAAATAAATTACTAACAAACTGAATCCAGGTATATATACAATGAAGTTGGCTTTATCCTAGAGATGCAGGGATAATTCAACATATATAACTCACTAAATAGGCTTAAAAACAAACCAACAAAAATAAAACGATCATCTCAACAGATGCAGAAAAGGCCTTTGACAACATCCATCAAGGCTTCTTGATAAAATTCCAAAAGTGTGTGGGCCTGGAGGGGACATAACATAATAAAGACTATCTATGACAAATCCTGCTGGGAGCCATCCCTGGTGGTGGATGGGACCTGCAGAGAGAAGTCAGCAGGGGGAAGGAAGTGAGCCAGGCCATGGTGGTCAGGAAAATCTTGCAGCCTGACTGACTAGCAGCCAGAGTGTTTCTTTATTTATACAGAATTTAGTTAGTAGGGATATATTCATGATGTTTCAAAACATAGATCATGGGAAAAACTATATGGCATATATATATATATATATATATATAGTCATGTCAATTTCATATTTGATAAACAGGTAGAAACCTGCAATTGAAGTAAGATAGCACCATCAACAAATGGGTGCTGGGATTAAAGGACGTTCAACCATAGGAGAGTAAACTTAGATCCACATCTATCAACCTGCACAAAGATGAATTCCAAATGGATCAAATATCTCACTGGATACCTTCCACAACCTGACAGTCTCTTTTGCTGAAGACACCACTTACTTAAGTCACTGAACATGGAGAAATTGAGCTAGTCCCCAAGAGAAGCTGGCATTCATAGTGCTGAAAAGTCATTTGCGTGCTATTAGATGAGAAAAGTCATCTTTGATATCACTCAACTACAAACTCTGTAATCTACAAAGCAGCCTGCCCGTGAGATACGGTGAAATAGTGGCATAATGTTAAGGGAGTAAGAAACCACTTTTTCATTGGATTTAATGTCCACGCCATAAAATGAAACCCATACCTGACACTGTTAAAGAGGCCAAGAACCTAAGACAGGATAGGTCATGGGCCTAGGGGAAAACCTACAGCTATTATTCTGCTAAGGGAACACAGCAATAAATTGACTCCCAGTGACATATTGCTGTACTCATAGATCAGATAAGAACATTGCTTAACCTTCATCAGAGAATCATCTTCATGCAGTAGATGGTAATTAACACAGAACCCACAACTGGACCAAGCCTAGAGACTGAGAGACTTTGGAGAACTAAGCCCTAAATGGGATGTATTTATCAAACCTCTCCCCTCAAAACTCGGGGATTTGGGCAAAAGAAGAGGCTGAAAGATTGCAGGAGCCAGTGGTGGTGGACAGTTCCAGGTAAATAGTGTTTTTCAGACACAGCAGGGCTGATACACATAAGAACTCAGAGAGACTGTGATAGCATGCACAAAACTGTGCAAGTTCAAATCGAACAAAACCCTAGCACAGAGAAGGAGAAATGAACATAGTCCCACCCAAACCTAAGTAGCTACTTACAATAGATATCTTCTAGGAAAGAGAATATCAATTTTCTCAAACTGAGTGCCACTGGATATATAAACCACTCTCTAATGAGGGCCCTGTGTCCAGGAGCCAACAAAAAAATGAGAACTCCATGGTTTTGTTTCCTTGTTTTGTGTGTGTGTGTGTGTGTGTGTGTGTGTGTGTGTGTGTGTGTGTGTGTGTGCCTTTGCTTGGCTTTCTTTCTTTCTGCTTTCTTTCCTTATTTATTTATTTGTATGTTTGTTTATTTATTTATTCATTTTGATCTTTTTTTTACTTTTTGAGAGGAGGGGTAAGCATGCAAAGTTCACTGGGTGTTAATGTGACAAGGATCTGGAAGGAGTTTGTGAGGGAAGGAATATGATCAAAATATATTGTACAATTTGTTGAAAGATAAAAACCTCAATGTGAAACCAAAGCTGCTAGAAGAAAACAGGCAGTATCCTGCAAGATATAGGAGTAGAATAGGACTCTCTGAATAGAACTCTATTTGATCAAGAATCAAAACTAACAATTGACCCATGGGACCTCATAAAAGTAAAGAGCTTTTGTACAGCAAAAGAAATAATCAATGCAATGAACACACAGCTGTACATCTGATAAAGAATATCTAAATATCCAGAATAAACAAAAACATTACATGGTCTAGAGAACAAAGAACTCCATTAAAAATGGTCTTTTGGTCTGAGCAGAGAGTTTTGAAAAGACAGAAATGGCTAAGAAATATCTCAAAAAGCAATAAACATTCCATGCAATTATGAGAATCCAAATTACAACTACTATGAGACTTCATCTCATCATAGTCAGAAAATCTAAGATCAAGAAAATAACTGACAGCAAATGCAACTGATTGTGGAGAAAAGGGAAACTCAAATTTGCTGTTTATGGGACTGCAAATTGATTGCAGCCACTCTGGCAATCAGTGTGGAGAACTCTCAAAAGGCAATACTGCTCCTTGGCATATGCCCTAGGAACTTAACATTCTACTCCACAGATACTGGGGCAACCATGACCATTCTACTCTACTCAACTAGCTACTGTATTAGTTACTATTCTATAGCCCTTAGAATGCATCATGTCCAAGGCAACATATAGAAGAAGAGTTTATTCTGGCTTACAGTTTCAGAGAGACATTAGTTCATCATGGCGGGAGGCATGAAAACAAGCATCAGGCTGTTTCAGAAACAAATTGCTGAGAGCTCACATCTTCAAACTGTAGCACGAATCTTAAAAGGTCTTATTAATAAAAAGAAACCTGGAGCTGGGTTTGGGGTGAATGCTGGAAGATCAGAGAAGCAGAACAAGCCACAGCCACCTCACCTTGCCAGTTCCTCAGCTGATCCTGTTTCCTCAGACTGGAAGCTCCTGAGTCCTCATCCAAATGGATCTCAGCTGAACTGCTGCTCAAAAGCCTAAAAGCTTAACTAAGACTAGTTCCTGGTCCTCACACTTTATATACCTTTCTGCTTCCTGCCATCACTTCCTGAGATTAAAGGCGTGAATCACCATGTCTGGCTGTTTCTAGTGTGGCTTTGAACTCAGAGATCCAGATGGATCTCTGCCTTTGGAATGCTAGGATTAAAGGTGTGAGTGCCACCATTTTCTAGCCTCTATCTAGTGGCTGCTCTGTTCTCTGACACCAGATAAGTTTATTAGGGTGCACAATATTTTGAGCAACACAATATCACCACATCAAACTGTGAACAAAAGCAGCAAGAATAAACTGGATGTAGGTGAGGCTTTTAAATCTCAAAGCACGCCTCCAAGTGACCTACATTTTCTAGCAAGGCTGTGCTATGTAAACTGCTCAAACAGTGCCACCAACTGGGACCCATATGTTCAAATGTCCAAGACTATGGGAGACATTTCTCATTCAAACCAGTATATCCAGGAAAAGGAAACAACCTAAGCATCATTCAACTGATAAGTAGAAAACGAAAATATAGTGCACATACACAATGGAATCTTATTCAGCTGGAAAAAAAAGGAAATCATGAAACTTAGAGATTAATGGAACTAAATTTAATTTCACTGAGTGAGGCAGCTTAGACACAGAAAGACAAATGCCACATCTTCTCTCTTTTTCAATGATTCTGACTCTGAATTTTCAAATGTGATTATATAACCTGGATTAAAAGAGAGTGGGGAGAGGATCACCAGAAAGTAAGATAGCAGAACATAGGTGCTATGACAGGAGAAGTGGAGAAAATGGGACAGGGACTTTGTCTCAGGAGGTGAGAGGGGTGGTAATGCTGAAGGAGTTGGGGGAAGAAGGGATAAAGAACACTGAGGATGATTGAAAAAGCTGTAGGGAAACACCCCACCCTTAAGACACAAGAGTTGGATGACTCAAGCTGGAATTGACCTACAAGCCTCCTCCCTGAGGACTAGAAGCTCTCCTAGTATTGGAAGTTGCTGTGCAAGCTGCCAAGGGAGAAAAACAATCAGTAGTCTTATCAAATTGTAGGGTCTATGAAACCCAACAATGGCTATGGCAAGGTATCCCCAAATGTGTAATAGCATCCCTTATGTCTTCAGGTTAACCAGTAGTCCCCTAATTGGGTTTTAGGCCTGATAAATAGAAGGAAACTCATGTCTGGTACTATGAACCTAGCCAACTATTCATGGCTCGTGAGGCCATGTATCCTAGAAGAAAATTTATTATTGCCATTTTCTTTAACCAGTATGATTCCCAAGTGTGTTCTAAATACCCATCCTTATATACAGATAAACATCACTCTCATCCCTCATCAAAAAACCTTCTTTTTGTAGTAGATGGAGCCCATCAGAGAAATCCACAACTGGTCAAAATTCAGAGAACCCTTGTCCATAGGGTACTCACCCCCCCAAAGATATTTCCACATCATAATCCATGCATCTAAAGCTTAGGGAACATTAAGGAAGTGGTGGCCTAAAGATTGTAAAAGCCAGAGAACTAATATCTGCTAGAAAATAATGCCTTTCATAGATGACTGAAAGTTTCACCCATGAAATTTAACAAGACACACACAATGACAACACCAGTTCATCTCAAAGTGATGGGAAAATATCACAGAGCTTTAACCCTAGAGGAAGAGTCATAGGAAATGAATGGCTGCTAAGAGAAGGAGAATCATTCTTCTGCAGAGAAAAACTCCATAACACATTATCCAACCTTAATGATCATTCTTAAACACATATATACATGAACAGCATTAAATGCATTCATCAGGCATTCATGCACTCATACCCGTGTGTGTGTACACATGTGTGCATGCATGAGGTTTGTATGTGTATTAATAATTAAAGCATAAGAGGTCATGGATTTTTGAGGGACTGGGAGGCATGAGAAGAGTTACAAAGGGGAGAGGGCAGGATGGAAATACTGCGAATACAGTCCTCATGTATAAAATTCACAGAAGGAAAATGAAAAAAAGAAGCATGTCATTTATTTTTTATTTTATATGGACCCACCATCAAGAGGCTTTGGATATTTTAAAGAAGCACTGAACTTTTAAAATATTGAAGAATTTAAAATACTATGGGAGTTTTAGAAGTTGGAGTGTATATTATGTTATTATAGTAACATGATGGCTTAGGGATAAACAAAGGAAATGTTATTTAATAGTAACGTGTTTTTGTGTGAAGTTGACAAGGGATCATATGTATTGGCCAGTTTTTGTCAACTAGATATAAATTACAGTCACCTAGGATTAGCCTCAATTAGACTGGCCTATGGACATGTCTATGTGGTATTTCTTGGTTAATGATTAATATGGGAGGGTCAATCCCCCTGTGGGTGATGCTACTCTTGGGCAGGTGGTCCTGGGTTTCAGAAGAAAGCAATCTGAGCCTGCCATGGAAAGCACGTCAGTAAGTATACTCCTTCATGGTCTCTGATTCAGTTCCTGCCTCCAGTTTCCTCCCTTAATATATTGTCTTGGGCCGGGCGGTGGTGGCGCATGCCTTTAATCCCAGCACTTGGGAGGCAGAGTCAGGCGGATCTCAGTGAGTTCGAGGCGAGCCTGGGCTACCAAGTGAGTTCCAGGAACGGCACAAAGCTACACAGAGAAACCCTGTCTCGAACCCCCCCCCCAAAAAAAAAGATATTGTCTTGGATCTTCTAAATGATGGATGAAAATCGGTATACCAAGTAATCCCTGTCCTTCCTAAATTGCTTTTAGTCATGGTGTTTACTACAACAGGAAATGTAAGTATCACAGGCATAAACCACCTTGTTCTTCTATTTTGTTTTATGAAAAGTGATCTTGTTATGTAGCCAAAATCTCTTGAAATTCTGATCCTCCTGTCCCAACGCCCCAGATTCTGGGATAATAGACATGTTCCAATATGCCTGGATCTACATTTTCATTGTAATTGGTGCAATAATTGGACATGTTTGTAAGGTACAGGGTAACATTCAGCATATGAATACAATTCATATTATATCAAGGTAATTTTCATCAGGATCATTTAAAATGTTTATTGTGTTTTTTATGTTGGGAACATTCAAAATCTCAGCCATCTTATGTGAAACAGCATTAACACGTGTCAGACATATATTATTTTAGAATCAAACAGATGTTGAATAACTATCCAACTGCATGCCTTGTAAATATTAACCATATTCCATCTTCTTATACTTCCTAATCCTATTCATTATTTAAGACTTTCTACTCATAAATGAGAACATTCAGTGTTTAACTGACTTTATTTTACTTAACACAATATTCTCCCATTTTATCCCTGTTGCTGCAAATTACACAATTTAATCATTCTTGTGGTTGAATAATATTCTACAGTATATACTTACACAATCAAATGTGTAGTTTGATTAAAATTCTAACTTTTATGTTTTTAAAAGCTTCTTCATTGCATGTATCATATCTTTGTTCCTTAGACTGTATATTACAGGATTAATGAGTGGAGTAAGCACAGAATAGATCAGAGTCACAGTCTTCTGCATTCTAGCTGTATGTTCAGAGGTTGGGCTCACATACATGACCATCACTGATACATAGAAAAGAGAAACCACAGTTATATGGGGTCCACAAGTGGAGAAGGCCTT
>CABHPQ010161740.1:0-25840 GCA_902168405.1 Peromyscus aztecus | reverse complement strand
TTCCTTCCTTTCTTTCTTCCTTCCTTCCTTCCTTCCTTCCTTTCTTCCTGTGTATGTAAAGTGTGGCGTGACGTGTGTCTGTGTGTGTTCCTGTGATTGTGCAGATGTGCGCACAAGAAGCCAGAGGAAGATGTTGGGTACCCTCCTCTATTGCTCTAATTCCCATGAGACAGGGCCTTTCATTGAATGAGAAGCTTCTTGTTTTGGCTTATTGGCCGACTGGCCAGAGGGCTCCCAGAGGGATCCATCTTCCTCTGGTCTCCAGTGCTGGGCTTGCTGGCATTCACAGCCATGATTAGCTTTTCGAGCGGGCACTATGGACTTAAACTCAAGTCCTCTGGATTTCCCTCTGCACTATCTCCCCAGCCCTCTAGAGACTCTATAGAGTAGCTTTTGGCTTCAGGTGAGGCTGGACCCAGGAGTTCATATGCTGTCACTAGGAGGTACCCCCTTTCCACTCTTCCCTCCCCTCCCTCCCCTCCCTCCCCTCCTCCCCTTCCCCCTCCCCTCCCCTCTCCAGTCTGCTCTGCCTTCCTGTGTTGTCCTCTGTCAGGTAGGCTCGCCTCATAGGGTACCCCTCCACAGAGCCGATCTGGCATGAGGGGAAGACTGTTCTTCCAGACCCAACTCAGACTCTCTTGGCTTGACTATGTCCATCCCTGAACCATACACTTGTTCAGGGATGGGAGGTGCCAGGTGGGCTTGCGCGCATTTCCCTACAGCCCTGGGCGAGGTTATTGCTTATTTCTGATTGGAGTGAGATGAGGTCATGAGGATAGAGCCTCATAAATGGGATTAGTGCCCTTATGAAATAGGTCCCAGAACCGTCTTGCTTCTTCTAGGCAGGGCACCATGAACTATAAACGGGGCCCTCCTGAGATCTGTCTGCTGGCGCCATGAACTCGCACTTCTCCATCCCCAGAACCCTAAACAATAAACTCCAGTTTGTAAGTCCCTGGGTTATAGCATTTGTCACAGCAGCCCTGACAGTGAAGACACCCGCCCTTAAGAAAAAAGGAATGAATGCCCACCAACTGTGCCTCCAAAGCTGCACTGTCCGCTGAGGATGGATGTGCATTCTCACTATTAGGGCCTCTCGCACTACAGCCCTGTGAGTGAATTGGAGCTGAAGGGTGACAGGGGGACTTGGGTCTGCACCCCATTCCCAGTCCTCACACCCACAGAGCTCCTACTGACAAACACCCCTGGTATAGAATGTTCTGGCTCGCTAGCAGCATCGGTGGCCAACCCGCTGCCTCCCAGTCTCCCTTTCTGTCCCAGCCACTGCCTCCTCCTCCTCCTCCTCCTCCTCCTCCTCCTCCTCCTCCTCCTCCTCCCTCTTGCTTCCATGTTAAAGTGAGAGTCAGTGACAGAACTCCTGAAGCCTGGTCCCCCCGCAACCCTCCATTCCACTGTCGAGTGTAAGGTCTGGCTGTGTGACATTCTGATTTCTCTTCACGTTCAAGGTCCCGTGAAAGCAGATGTGGAGATCCCCTTTGAAGAAGTCCTGGAGAAAGCCAAGGCTGGAGACCCCAAAGCACAGACAGAGGTGAGGACCAGCCATCGTGGGTGGGGGGATGTCTTAGAATGTGACCCCAGCACCATCAGCCTGACTTGGTGTCCTGTGGCTCATGGAGTAGGGGTCTGGCCTTTTCTGCAGGGATGAGGAACTAGTATGGTTATGGAAACCTTCATATTGGTTAGTTTTGGGTAGTTTTTGTTTGATTGTTTTTTCCTTCAGTACCTTCTTGGTGCATCCATGTTCACCACTCTGGTCCTGTACACACATCCTGTCTTGGGCATGCATTCCTCCAGGGCACCCTCCCTCCTTCCTGCCCACTCACCCTCTTCCAGGTGTCTGCAACAGGCTTGCTCCTGAGGAGGGGCTGTCTCAGCTGAAGGCCCACTGTGCCCAGGGCATTGTGGGACAGGAGAGTCGGGAGTGGAGGAGCTCAGACAGGACAAGCTCGCTGGGTGTCAGAGACCCAGAGGCACAGAGATCTGACAGGCCATCGTTTCTGTCCTCAAGGTGCCGTGGCAGGTGGGAATCAGCTGTCCCACGTTTTGGCCGCAGTGGAGGCCAAGAAAGTTTCATCCCCTCTACCTGCCCTTCGGTACTATGTAGGCAGCGACACCAGTCCATGTTCCTGCTATTTCCCATCCTGGGGTCTCGAATGCCCCCCCAGCCTCACCTCAGCCTACCCTAAGGGGAAGCCACTGTGTGACATAAGGGATTTAGAGTGACCTCTGACTGCCTGACTTCCATGTTTGTGGCTCAAGCAAGTGACTCCTGGGGTTTCCCACCCTACAGCCCTCAAGGAAGGGAGGAAGTCTTTATGCAGGGACACAAGGAAAATTTCCTGTTTGTATCTGAGGGGCCAGTTGAACTGTGAAATTGTCCCCAGCCTGTACCCCATGCCTCTGGAGGCTAGTGAACACCCACAGAGCTGGTTGGATTGTGAAGTCCTCCCCAGCCTCCTGAACTTGGGGAGCATGCCCAGTTCTTTCCTGGCCTGGCGTCTGTGTTTTTGGCTCCACTTTGCCCATCTGTAGAGTGGGAAGTTTGGACTGGGTTAACGAGCATTTTTGCATAGGGCCAGATAGAAAATATTTTGGGCTCCACAATCTGTCTAAACTAATCAACATTCCCATGGAAAACAGAAAACCTGTCATGCTAACATGTAAGCAAGCGGCCATGGTTGCCTTCCAGTTGATCTGTCAGGGCTGGCGAGATGGCTCAGCAGGTAAAGGTGCTTGCAGCCAAGGCTGGTGATCTGAGTTCGAGTCCTGGAACCCACATGGTGGAAGCAGAGAACTGAATCCTGCAAGTTGTCCTCTGACCTCTACATGTGTGCTGTGGCATACATGCACACACACACATACATATTGCAAGAAATGAATAAATAAATGTAATACTTTTTATTTTAAAATTCTATTATAAAAATAAGTAGTAATCTGGCCTAGGACCAGGGCTTCTCTTGGCTACCTTCTCCAGCTTGAGCTGTTTGAGAGGCAGCAAATGGACTCAGCTGTTCTAGTTTTCTGACCATAATGGGGTTCTGGCACCCAGTAGGCAGGAGCAAGGGAAGGAGCCGAGCACAGTGTAGCACCCACATTCTGTCATTATGGAAGGCTCCACACCTGCCCCGTAGTGAGGAGAACAGGATCCTGGAAGCTGGAGGGTGATGGATGTCTCTGCTCTCAGGTGGGCAAACACTACCTGCGGCTTGCCAATGACGCAGATGAAGAACTCAACAGCTGCTCGGCCGTGGCCTGGCTAATCCTGGCAGCCAAGCAGGGCAGGCGGGAAGCTGTGAAGCTGCTGAGGCGATGCCTGGCCGACAGGAAAGGTAAGGTCGTGTGGGGCCTTCAGCTGCTGCCCGCAGGGTGTGTGGTTCGCAGTGCTGGCCACGCTGTTGGGAAGGGAGAAATCTTTTGGGTAGCCCCCTTGCCCTGCGAGGTGTTTCAAATCTGCCATGGACTTCACATGCCAGACTAATTCCTTGTCCTTTGTCCTGAGCTTGGTGTCTGGGGGTAATTAATTAGTAATTAATTAGTCTCACTTCCCTTCTGGGTTCTGGTCCAAATCAGGAAGTAAGTCCTAGAGTCCAAGAAGGCAGCTGTCCCAAGTGCCTCAGAGTGTAAGTGTCCTGTAGGCTCCAAGGTAACCTGGGTGTGTGTCACTGAGGTTTTGTTGTGGTTGTGTATTTTGATATTTATTTTTGATTGTAAGTTTTTATGCTTGCTGTATAAAACTTGCAATACATGGAAGCCACAAGTATACAAATCACTCATAGTGTTTTCAAAGTTACGGTTAGTGTACGGAATCTTTTCTCTTTGACAACTAGACTGGTCACTTAGGAGAGAAACAAAACAACAAAAGAAAAGATTTTCCCATTAAATTCTGTCAGCCAGGATGTCTCAACCAGCCTGCCCAGGCCACAGCAGGTAGAGTAACCTAGAGCTGGCCGGGTTGGGGAAGCCAGCGTAATCCACATGGCGGTGGTCTGGAGCCAGTGGTTCCCAGGGCTACCTAGGAGCAGAGGGCAGGCACACAGCTCTGGAGGGTGGGAGGGGGAGGCAGCACAGGCTCACCCGCTCTGCCCTGCCTTACCCTGCATTCCTGCCTGAGATTGCTGGGCAGATAAGGAGTCCAGTCCGAGAGGGAGAGAGAGAGAGAGAGAGAGAGAGAGAGAGAGAGAGGTGCATTTTGCCACTGCTAGCCATGTCTCTGCTCACCTCACTCCCCTGGGCCATCTGGCATTCTTTCTTTGTTCTGTGTGTGTGGAAGGCTCCATGTTCCCAGCTGCCCTGGGTAGCGTCCCAGCCCAGAAAACACTGGGCACGGGGCGCCCCCTCTTGCTATATAGTTCCACTGGTAATTGCAGCGAGTTTATTTCCCTTCAGACTCGTGGCTTGGACCCGCAGCACCTTGCTTTGTACCTTGTCCCTGTTGTAACACCTGCTGACGAGGGTGCCCCAAGGACGAGGTGTGAGAGGGAACAAGCCAGGGAGGGCTGGCAGCCCTGTGCTCCAGTGGACACTCAGGCATGGCCAGACCTGCCTGGCCTCCAACTTGGAGCTGTCTTGGATAGGCTCAGATGCACTTTGTGGTCAGGTATCCACTCTACCCTGAGTCAAAGAAGCCAGTCAGCCCTTCCTCATGGCCCCGTGCCCAGCCTCCTGGGAGTGTCCCTGGGGGCTGCGGTGGGGCCTGGGTTTGCCTAATGCTTTTGTCTGTCAGGCATCACTTCTGAGAATGAGGCTGAGGTGAAGCAGCTGTCCTCTGAGACTGACCTGGAGAGGGCCGTGCGCAAGGCTGCCCTGGTCATGTACTGGAAACTCAACCCCAAGAAGAAGAAGCAGGTGGCTGTGTCCGAGCTGCTGGAAAATGTCGGGCAGGTCAATGAGCAGGGTAGGCCAGCCACATCACCAATAACTGATTTCCCTTTGCCTTCCCTGTGGGGGGTTGGAGCCCCATGGTTAGGAGGTGACTGGCATATTGGCAAATACTGTAAATACCATTTATTCTTCATTTATTGATCGGAATGTATCCTGGGCTGCTTCTGGTTCAAGGGCCAGAGATACAGGGAGTGACGGAAGCCTGGTTCTCACCCCCAGGGAGCTGACTACTATATAATATTGGCTGAAGATGGTCAAGAGCAGGCAGTGCCAGCCAAAGAGGGCAAGGGTGGGTGGAGTGTGTAGAAACAGCCCTGAGCAGGCTGATCCTCCTTGTGGAATGGTTCAGAGATGGCTACCCAGGGATATGGCCCTTGCATATGATGGGACCCCAAGCCCTGTGATCCCTGAGCACGGTGGTAGCCCAGGATCCTGAGGACATGTGCTTGGTGAGCTATGGGTCATGAAGGGACCATTCGGCAGCCTCAGCTTCCGATCCTCTCTGATCCTTACAGATGGAGGGGCGCAGCCAGGCCCTGTCCCCAAGTCCCTGCAGAAGCAGAGGCGCATGCTGGAGCGCCTGGTCAGCAGTGAGTGTGAGTATGACTGCCCATCCTGCTATCTGCTGGCTGCTTCCCATTCACCACCCAGCACGGCATCCTCTCTCTCCCCTGCCTACCCTAGCCTGGGTCGCCTACCAGGGTCTCTGGCTTAAATGGACCTGCATTCAGTCCCTTTGAGTGACAATGTTTTTGTCCCTGGGACCTGAGCCTTGTACACTGGGAGCTCAGACTACAGTGGGAAACATCCATAGTGTGACAGTCCTCATCAGGTGAAGGCCAGAGTCGGAGCTGGTGCCTGAGTGAGCAGGAAGTTCAATGAGGGAGATGGGTCTATAAACAGGAAGGAGAGGGGGACCGGGGTGTGGGGGGGGGATGTGTCCCGGTGTGGGCACTTGTGTTGAGGCAGAAGTAGAGTGTTACAGCATCCGTGTGGAATGGGAGAGAGGCTGGGGGCACACAGAGCTGGAGATGCTCTTAGAATGTCTGGGATCAGAGAATTAGAAGACACCAGACCATCACACTGTGTGTGGGGGAAGATCTGTAGTTCAAGGGCCCCAGGCTCCCATCCTGGAGAAGATGGACATGTGGGGAAGGGGACTTAGGGCTTCTCATCACTGATAGGAGAGTTGAGTCAAGAGCATCCTTGTGAGGCTCCGTGGGTGGGACAGGGGCTCACAGTTATGACTCATTAACTCATGAATGCAGCCTCCTCAAGTTAGCCCAGCAAGGGCTTCCAACATGGCCGTGGCTCTTGGTGACTCTCTGCCGGCGTCTAGCATTTGACTTCCCTGAAGGCTGGTAGTCCAGCCTTTGACACATGTTGAGTTTCCTGTCCCCAGTGTTTCCCACTTAGAAAAGCATCCAGTGCATAGTAGGCCCTTGGCAGACACAGGTGGGATAGAGAGGTTTACAGACACACAGTGGGTTCTCAGGGGATCCTGGTGAGGATGGGGGCGAAAGGCAGACTTACGTTAGCTCTCTATAAATCCTGTGAGGTGAGAGCTTGGCGGGCACGTGGTAGGCCTTGTGGGATGGAGGAGTTATTGGGTGTGTAGTAGGTCTTTTGGAGGTCATGATGGATGGAGGTCAGAGAGTCGCAGGTCCACAGATCCTGTTGTGTGGAGGACTGGGTGGTGGCTGGCCTCAGGGCAGCTAGTCCTCAGCATCTTGAGGCCCTGCTAGGAGGAAAGGAGAGAAGGACATCAGAGGGTACCAGGTACCAGGGATGCAGGCTGATTGACGGTCTAGCAATAGAGCTTGGCTTAAGGGGTTGGGTGGACTTCAGGCATTAAGGACTAGGAGGACAAGTCACTTCATGTAGGTAGCATGTCACCTAGGTCAGAGGCAGAGGTGGAGGATAACAGATGGTAGACCCACCGCTTCCTCCCCACCACTTTCTTTTCCATGTCCTTGCCCAAAGAATGGGCCTGTGCCCGAACCCAAGTTGTCATCCTATGTCATCTGTGTATCTGGGCTTAATGGTTTGGAGAACCTGGTATCTTTTTCCCTTTCTTCAGCCAAGAACTATATTGCTCTGGATGACTTCGTGGAGCTCACCAAGAAGTATGCCAAGGGCATCATCCCCACTAACCTGTTCCTGCAGGATGAGGATGAAGATGAGGATGAGCTGGCAGGGAAAAGCCCTGAGGACCTGCCGCTACGCCAGAAGGTAAGTGCGGTTCCTTCCTGGCAAATGGGTCCTCTCCCAGAAGCTGCAGGTCAGAAAGGTCCTTGACTTCATAGACATACCCGGATCTGGGTCACTGTCCCTTGGGTCATCTGAGGTTCCTGTGTGAGGAGGTATCCTCAGGAAAGCAAAGGCAGGATCATGCAGGTGTGCTGAAGTGATCTTCACAGGGGGCTCGGGACTCTTCCTATGTCTGTACAGATGTGCGTGGGCAGCAGACCAAGGCAGAGAGTTGCACTTTCATTTAGATTTACTATGTAGCAATGTTGCCTGTGGCCTGGGACAGAGGCCACTTTCTAAATATGCCTTGCCAAAACCCAGAGCTAGGGTCTGTGGGCCCTCTGAGCCGTGGGTCTGGCCACTGAACCTACCATACAGGGACACTAAGAATGAGCCAGGAGGGCAGACACACAGGAAGAGAGGGGGACAACAGGAAGAAAAGGGACATAGAAAATGCACCCTGCTTTGGAAAGTCTCCACATTGTTGGTGGGACTCTGTGCAAACACAGGGTGTGGCCATAGGCCCATCGCAGAGTTGCCCCAGGTCAGCTTGTGAAGCTGGGTCAGATGTATCCATACGTCAGTCTGCAGGAACACGAGCATCACTGGGTATTGGGCAGTCTGACCCAGGGAAGTGCTTCAGTGCAGTGCGGCCACAAAGCCGAGGCCCACACAGGGACCTATCACGAGGAATTGTTACGTAGCAAATAGCTGTGTATGCCACAGTTCCAGTGTTTATGACTAGGAAGAGATGAGCCACGCATGAGTAAGATTGGGGCAAACGGGTCAAAATGGGGGCAGCAACGTGAGAAGGCTTAGCTGGGTGAGCTGGCATGACGTGACTGGAAAGTCTCCACAGGGGGCTGGAGTGTGGAGCAGGCCATCGCAGGGGAAGGGGAGACAGGACAGACATAAGATAGAAAGCCGGGAGCAGTTCACCACACTCCAGAGAGATGAGACCCATGTGTGAGCCATGCCCCCAGGTTGTTGACAGGTAAAGCCTCAGCCTTGCCGCCGAGGACAGGTAGCGGATCAGAGCAGAAAGGACTGGTACTCGTAAAGTTCTGAGCGTCAGGGTGGCACAGAGGCTCATGGCTGTGAGGAAGGTCCATCCAGACCTGGGCTGCACTGAGCATGTTCACAGACAGGATACCCAGATGGTGTTCCTACCATGAGAAGAGGAAGCCGGGGTCCATAGTTCTTGGCAAAGAGGAGCCCCCCGCCCCCCAACACACTTTTGCTAGTGAGGTCAAGATGGAAGGATGAATTGGAGAAGACTCTCGGGCCAGAGCTTCCCAGCTTGCACTGCGATGCCTCCTTCTGCAGAGCCCGGGTCTGAGTGTGCACCATGGCCCTTCACAGTGACATGACCGTCTGAACTCTGTGAGGTCAAGAAGTCCTTTTAAAAGAGAGGTTTAAAGTCCGTGTGGAATAAACAAGGCCCCCCCGTGCTGCAGTGTTTGGACCCGTCACGGCCCCTCTGTCTCTTCCTACTGGGTGTCATTGTGCAGAAAAAAACAGCAGTGAGCCCTCACAGACATCTCCACCCTCAGGCTGCCTTAGCCCTCAGTGCCTTGCCTTGCAGGGGACCAAGAGGCTCCTGAGAGAATGACAGGAGCCTCTGTAAACTGACGACTCCCACAAAGAAGGTTCTAGATGCCAAGCAGCTTTCCTCAAGACTGAGGAAGTAGGGTGGCCCCTTAAAAGCAAATTTAATGTTTTAAAATCCTAATCTGTTTTACATTAACTTACGGAAACTCTGACATGGACATTTGCTCTCAGGTTTCAGCAGAAGCTGGCTTCCTTCCGCTTGCCTCAGGCATGCTGGTTGAAGGCGGCCATGTTCCGTGGCAGCTTGGGTTGCAGTTTCAGTGGGAGGGCTGGGTACTGAGCTTCCAAACCTCACCATCCTTCCTCAGGGCTCATACTGCCATCAATATGTAGTGTGTAGCGTAGCCTGGTGAAGTAATGGTTACTGTCCCTTTGGCAATTGAGGAGACTGAGGCTCAGGGAGTTGACATCTGTACCCTGAAGAGGGACACAGTCTCTGATGGGCGGCTCAGTACTGTTGTATCTTGAAGCAGGAAGCCTGAGGGAAGGAGGGGGGCAGGCTAGGGACCCATGTGCCTTCCCCTAGATATGGTAGGCATGTGCAAATCCTTAATCACCCTAGCAGAAGGTGGGTGTCTTAGTTACTGTTCTGTTGCTGTGAAGAGACACCATAACCCAGGCAGCTTAGAACAGAAGGCATTTACTTGCTTGCCATTTCAGAGGATTAGCCCGTTCCCACTATGGCGGGAAGCACGGCATCAGGTAGGCAGACATGGCACCAGAGCAGAGCAGTAGTCGAGAACTTACATCCCAATCTGCAAGTTGCAGGCAGAGAAAGAGAGCAAGACTGAGCCTGGTGTGGGCTTTTGAAACCTTAAAGCCCACCTCCGGTGGGCTTTACCTCCTCCATACCTCCTCCAACAAGGCCACACCTTCTCCAAAAGTGCCACACTTCCTAATCCTTCCTAAATAAACAGTTCACCAGTTGGGAACTAAATGTTCAGATATGTGAGCCTATGGGGGGCCATTCTCACTCAAAACCACACAGTGGGAATCTCAGCATGGAGGTATAGAGGTATGGGGCCTCGAAGAAGGCAGGCCTCTAGGGACTGTGGAGTGTGGTGAGCACTTCCGTGGGGGAGGTGCTCCTGGTGGATGGACCTGTTAGGACAAGGCCCAGGGGTGGGAAAACATGGGGTGAGGCATTCGCCTTGTGCAGTATCACGGAACTAGAGGTGGGGGGAGGGGTCTGTGTTGGACAGCAAGTGGTTCTTGTCCTAGTTCGTTCCAACTGCCTGTCTCCCCCTAGGTGGTGAAGTACCCTTTACACGCCATCATGGAGATCAAAGAGTACCTGATTGACTTGGCCTCCAAGGCAGGCATGCATTGGCTGTCCACCATCGTGCCCACGCATCACATCAATGCCCTCATCTTCTTCTTCATCATCAGCAACCTAACCATCGACTTCTTCGCCTTCTTCATCCCCCTGGTGGTCTTCTACTTGTCCTTTGTGTCCATGGTCATCTGCACCCTCAAGGTGTTCCAGGACAGCAAGGCCTGGGAGAACTTCCGCACGCTCACTGACCTGCTGCTGCGCTTCGAGCCCAACCTGGACGTGGAGCAGGCTGAAGTCAACTTCGGCTGGAACCACCTGGAGCCCTATGTCCACTTCCTGCTCTCAGTCGTCTTCGTCATCTTCTCCTTCCCGCTGGCCAGCAAGGACTGCATCCCCTGCTCGGAGCTGGCCGTCATCTCCACCTTCTTCACAGTGACCAGCTACATGAGCCTGAGCAGCTCCGCCGAGCCCTATACCAGGCGGGCCCTGGTCACCGAGGTGGCTGCTGGGCTGCTGTCCCTTCTGCCCACCATGCCTGTGGACTGGCGCTTCCTGAAAGTGCTTGGCCAGACGTACTTTACCGTGCCCATTGGCCACTTTATCATCCTCAATGTCAGCCTCCCCTGCCTGCTCTATGTCTACCTCTTCTACCTCTTCTTCCGAATGGCCCAGCTGAGGAACTTCAAGGGCACTTACTGCTACCTGGTGCCCTACCTGGTGTGCTTCATGTGGTGTGAGCTGTCGGTGGTCATCCTGCTCCAGTCAACCGGCCTGGGCCTGGTCCGCGCCTCTATTGGCTACTTCCTCTTCCTCTTCGCCCTCCCCATCCTGGTGGCTGGCCTCGCCCTGATGGGCATGGTGCAGTTTGCCCGATGGTTCCTGTCACTGGACCTCACCAAGATCATGGTCACCACGGTGATCTGTGGCGTGCCCCTGCTTTTCCGTTGGTGGACCAAGGCCAACTTTTCGGTGGTGGGGATGGTCAAGTCCCTGACTCGGAGTTCCATGGTCAAGCTCATTCTGGTGTGGCTCACGGCCATCCTGCTCTTTTGCTGGTTCTACGTGTACCGGTCAGAAGGCATGAAGGTCTACAACTCCACACTTACCTGGCAGCAGTATGGCTTCCTGTGCGGGCCGCGGGCCTGGAAGGAAACCAACATGGCCCGGACCCAGATTCTGTGCAGCCACCTGGAGGGCCACAGGGTCACGTGGACAGGCCGCTTCAAGTACGTCCGAGTGACCGAGATCGACAACAGCGCTGAGTCGGCCATCAACATGCTCCCGTTCTTCTTGGGTGACTGGATGCGCTGTCTGTATGGTGAGGCCTATCCGTCCTGCAGCCCCGGCAACACATCCACGGCTGAGGAGGAACTCTGCCGGCTCAAGCAGCTGGCTAAGCACCCCTGCCACATCAAGAAGTTTGACCGCTACAAGTTTGAGATCACCGTGGGCATGCCATTTGGGACCAACGGCAACCGTGGCCACGAGGAAGATGACATCACCAAGGACATTGTCCTCCGGGCCAGCAGCGAGTTCAAGGATGTTCTGCTGAACCTGCGCCAGGGCAGCCTCATTGAGTTCAGCACCATCCTTGAGGGCCGCTTGGGTAGCAAGTGGCCCGTCTTTGAGCTCAAGGCCATCAGCTGCCTCAACTGCATGGCACAGCTGTCCCCAGCCCGGCGGCACGTGAAGATTGAACAGGACTGGCGTAGCACAGTGCACGGTGCCCTCAAGTTTGCCTTCGACTTCTTCTTCTTCCCATTCCTGTCCGCCACCTGAGGAGTGCCCGCCACTGGAGGAGGCTTCAGTGCATGTTGCCGTGAACCCCCCCCACCCTCCCACCCCCCGTGTGGCCACCCAGCCAGCTGGAGCAGCGCCGTGCAGAGCATGTGTGTGTGTGTGTGTGTGTGTGTATGCGTGTCTACTCTGCTCTCACATGGGTAGATCCCATGTGCAGGGGCCTTGTGCTCACCTGTAGACGGCAGACCCCACTGGAGGGTGGTTCGCTATAGCACTGTCCACTTTGAATGCCAAGTGTCAAGAAATTGCATGCTGTCCTCACTCACAATCCCGCCCTTTACCGATAAAGCTGGAGATCTGGGCCTGGCCCCAAAGACCCTCCATCCCGAAAAGCACTTTACAGATAGGAGTCTCCCTCTCGGCCCTTCATGCCTTCCTGCCCTTCCTTATTTTGTGTTGGATTTGTTTTTCAGAAAACCAAATACGTGTCTATGTAGACTTCATGGTAGTTTTCTTATTTATTTGGTTGCTGCTAATCCTTGACAGTGGTCAAGTGTCCTTCCTGGGCCGTCCCCAATGGTCACATCCTGCCTGGCTTCCTGCCTGGGGATAGCATGTCCAAACTGGGCTCTGAACACTACAGCCTGCCTTGGAGCTCCCCCATCTCTGTTGGGGTGGTAGGGAGTTTGTGGGGATGCCTCTTCTGCATCTCCCAGGACCTGGGAAACAGTTCAAGAGTGTCCCCTTTTCAGTACCCAGGTAAGCTCGGCCATGTTCAGCATGGCAGAGCCAAAAGGCAGCCGAAATAAAAAGCTTTGAAACCCACACGCCTTCCTCCTGGTTTGTTTACAAGGAGTTTTGTCTGGTGTGTGGGTGAGCGTCAGAAGATATCTGAACCCAGACTGAGTGCAAAAGTGCCCCTTGGGTTACTGAGGGCAGAACTGATGTCCACACAGTTGACCCCATCTGCTCAGTAGCAGACTGGCACTACACGGATGTGAGCGTCTCCGAGGTCTGAGCCACAACCCAGTACCCTGTACCAGACATGGGTGTCAGCTCAGCTGTTGACCCTGGCCTTTGGGTGAAAAGTGCTTTGTGGCAGCGGTCACTGGAACCCAGGTCACTGACTGGATCGTCTGCATGACTCACGATTTGGTATTTGCACCACTGTATTTAGTCATGTGGAGTAATTCCGCAGGGGCATAGTCAGAATTCCTCATAGGGGACTGGACAAGTTAGGACGCTGCGCCTGTTTCACTGATGTGGCGAACACCATGACCAAAAGCAACTTAGGGGAGGAAAGGGGTTATTTGCCTTGTTATTTGCAAGTCATAGTCCGCCATTGAGGAAGGGTGGGGCAGGAACTTAAGGTAGGCTTGCTTGGTATTCTTCACTCCACAGCCAAGGAAGCAGGAACCATGGAGGAATTGTGCTTGGTGGCACGCTCTCTGGCTCACTCACAGACCCATGCTTAGCTAACTTTCTTATACAGCTCAGCACCACCTGTCTAGGGAATGGTGCCCGCCCACCATGGACTGGGCCCTTCTACATCTATTAAGTCAGGACAAACCCCATAGGCAATCAACTGAGCCTCCCTCTCGGGTGATTCAACCCTGTGTTAAGTTGATAGTTAAAGCTAACTTGGACAGGCTCCAGGTAGGCATGTGTCCCTCTTTGGTGTTATGTTTTGTTTTGCAGGGTCTCACTGTGTATGTAGTTCAGGATGGCCTGAAATTCACTGTGTAGCCTAGGCTGGCCTCAAAGTCAGTGATCCTGCTACCTCAAACCCCGCAAGTCCTGAGATTACAAGGGTGAGCCACCAAGCTGCCACTTGATTTCTAGGCAGTCATCATGATTGTCTGGGAGTCTTGTCACAAAGCACAGATGACCTCAGTTCATCTCCACATGGATGGGGGTGTCTGTGACAACCTCATCTACAAGAAAGACTAGGTTCAGAGAGCCAGCATGGGACTCAAATAGGCCTGCCCCTGGGCCACCACACTGCTACCATCACCTCATGACTGATATCCCCTGGGAGTGGAGTGGACTCATGGGGAGAACCCAAGCTAGTCATGGATTCTGGGTGCCACCTCTCACTCTACTTCAAACCCCCGTGTGGCCAAGAGCCCTGCAAGGGCAGCTGTCCACAGCCTCCATGTCCCTATCTGGGACAGCACTTCTCAGAGCTTCTTTGCAATGACCCCTGTGCAGAAATGGGATGTCATACAGCACCCTGGCGTGTAGCTAGAAGCATTGCTCTCCAGTCTGGAGGTGTGGGCTGGGCGGGGACCTGAGAAAACTTATGGCTACATGGAGGCAGCGTCCCTGGCTGATGGGCAGCTGCTGAGCCCCACACAGCATCAGACTCATGCTGTTTTGAGGGGGAGAAAAGTTGATTGGGAAGGTGATCACAAGACATCAATAAACCCTCCATAAACATGGGACCTTTTAAAAGGAGAACATTCCTCAAAGGCAGAACCTTGGACCAGAGGCACTATGACGTCCTTGCCGGCTTCCTATTTAAAACTGAAAACAGCAATGTTTAGATTGGAGCTGAGCTAAATGACTAGATCCAAACAGCGGACCTGGCTCCTGGCTGTCTGCACAGCACTCCAGCACGCAAGCAGCCCTCCTTCCTCCCGGCCATCTAACCAAAACCCCCAGTATCTGTGACTTACTGTTTGAAATATTTATTCTTGTCTACATTAGCTAGCTGCCTGAATGCATCTCATGCAACCATTAGGGAGACCTGAGAGTAGGTAGGGCTAGTGGCAGGCTCCCCATCCCCAGATCTCCCCCTCCGGACTCTAAAACTTTTCTGGAGGCATCCTTGGGTCTTTTCTTTGCCTACCATCCTTGGAAGTTGGTTTACATCAGGGAGAGACCTGCCGCCTAAGGGTTCTGACCCCAGCCTGTGGTCTGAGACCTTCCAGCAAAGTCTCTGTCTCAGGCCCCATTCCTTCCAGGCAGGTCTTGGTTGGGGGTGCAGCCTCCTTCATTCAGACCTGCACAGCCCCGGTCCTGCTGCCTTGCGATGATCCAGCTGCCACACTATAGGCCAGATCCACTGTAGAGCTGTCTCAGGAGGGCTGTCAACAGGATGCTCACTCTTGGTCCAGAAGCCGACTCATGCTCCGTGCCAAGGGTCAGCTGTTACCAGAGTTGTTAGGGGCAGAACCGGGGTCCTGCAAGCCCTCATTACACAGGCCTGGGCACCACCCTCCATAGGCCAACTAAACACATGGTGAATAGAAAGCCGAGAAACGGGTTATTTTATGTGGCCACACTGGAAAGAGGAAGATGTCTAACAACAGTCCTCCCCAAGGACCTGTAGGGCACTGGTTCTCAACCTGTGGGTCGTGACCCCTTTGCGGGTCAAATGACCCTTCCACAGGAGTTGCCTAAGACCATTGGAAAACACAGATATCTATATTATGATCCATAACAGCAAAATTACAGTTATGAGGTAGCAATGAAAATAATTTTATGGTTGGAGGTCACCACAACATGAGGAACTGTATTAAAGGGTCCCAGCTTTAGGAAGGTGGAGACCCACTGCTCTAGGGGACTTGAGATTTAAATAGAGGGACAGAGCTGTGTATAAGCCCTGGTCAGGGTATTCCACTCGTTGTCCCAGCTCCAGTTTCTCTTGCAAGGTGACCTGACAAGTTGTCAGAATTGTATAAAATCTTTCTGGAGAGAAAAGCTCTCCCTCGGGCTAGCATCATGGCCCCAGCCTTTTCCTTCTTCCAGAGTAACTAGGGAGAAATCCCAGTTTCTCAGGGTCCATTGTCTCTGTAGTCTGTGTCTCTCACAAACAAACATCACAGCTGTCTGTCTGTCTGTCCTGTAGCACTTGGTAGCAAACCTCAGGAATGGAATCTGGCTTCCCCCAAAGTCCTGCTGGAAGTGCTGGGACCCAGCTTGAAATCTAAGGTTTGTGGGAGCCCTGGGGTGCAGCACCCTAGTGAACAGAGGCAGGAACAGTGGGGTAGGTGTCCCTGAGGGCCCCTTCCTCCATGATAGTGAGGATCTGGTTTTAAGCTGGCCTTTTGGTTGCCCAAGAATAATCTCATAACCCAGCTGCCCCATGTGTTGATGCAAAACCCAGCTCTTGCTTCAAAAGGAATAAGAGAGTTTATTATGAGCCCAATATGAGTGATTGTGGCTGGGGCCATGACCATTTCACAGTGTCCTTTTAGGACCTGTTCCACCACGGAAGTGGTCACATGAGATTGTGTTAGTTGCAGAACAAAGTCAGAAACCAAGGCATTGTGGGGGAAGGGAGGTGGGCAGCCTACAGCCAAGTGGGGAAATCCCTGCTATAGGCTTCAGATGCAACCTGATGAAATGCTTAGTTTTTTGGTTGATGGAAGCTAGTACACTGCTAAACATGTGTTCCAGGGGATTTATCTGATAGTTTATCTGATGGCAGGTAGGGCACAGGGTTGGGCAATAAACAGCCAGTAAGGGAACTTCAAACATTCTGCGATAATTTGGTTTGGATCTGCAACATTCTAACTCTCCACAATCACAGAGTTCTAATCAGTCAACCAACCTAGTAGAATCTTCAACTCAGGCATGCCCCTAATTCCCTCACTGGCCCCCACCTCAGGAATTTTACATCTACAGCTCCCGATGGCCAGGGAATGGATAGAGTCAATGTCCAAGTCACACCACGGACAGACAGAGGACCTGCTGCCCTTACGCTCACATGTCATCATGGTCCAGCTGTTGGGACAAAGACAAACCTCGGTGACAAAGAGCTGAGAAAGAGTCCAAAGTCACCAGGCAAAAGTCTATCCCAGCTCAGACTTCCATGCAGAGATGAGAACTCATTTTGTGTGCTATTATTCAGAGTCTTCATGCCACAGGGCTGATGTGGTATCTCACGACCAACAGCACCCATCTTCCAGCCCCTGGGAGACGCCTCACACCAGTCCAGAGACCAGCAGAGTGAGGTGGCACTGGTCAGGAGTAACAAATACCCGTGGCCCTCCTGCTGGTCTGTCCAGGGGATCCAGATCCTGGCCAGACCCCGCATTGGCAATGCCAGGGGTCCTGAGACAAATATGGACGCCTTAGGCCACTTCCGGTTGGCACTGGCTCCAGGCTCCAACTCAAATCCCCTCCTGCCCTGTAGCCTCTTCCTGACTCCCCACCACTCTCTGCAGCTGCTGCTGTTCTTGGCTTGGGCTCCAAATCCCAGCATGCACTACAGACTGCCTCACTCTTCTCTGGGACAGCCAGGACCCAATAGCCCTGTGCAGCGGGATTGCAGGGGTCAGGCACAAGGTAGGGGGAGCAGTAGCCCCTCAAGGCAGGGCCTGTGTCCTCCAGGTCTGCAGAAGGGAACAACAAATGGTAGAACTCATCAGGTGAGGGTGACATCCTTCAGGTCCACAGCCAGTGTTGAAGCTGAGATCAGAATCCAAGTTCCCTCACCTTGTTGCACTCAGTAGGCCCTGAGGATAGGTGTTGGATGAACAGCTGGATGATGGCAGACAGACACTGACTTCGTAAGGACATTGCCGTCTGTCCCTTCCCAGTGTTTCAGACAATACCGTGAATACTCTCTGCTCTTACTTCTCTATTTCCCATGTTTGGACTTTGGGGATATGGGTATCAAATAGTCGAGTCTCTCTCCACTCTTACTTTTTTATACAGACTCCAGCTTTCTCTCTGAGGCGTGTCGAGTCAGCTGGTCATGTGACTGACTAATCCTGACAGTGACAGGTAAAGATAGCTGAGCTTTGTTCCGAGGACCTCACTGAAACAGTCACTCTGCACTCCAGGGATGATTTCCAACTCCGAAAGCTTTGGTTGCTAGGCAACAGTGCTGGAGGCCCGGAAACTTTGTTTCATCTGTGTATCAAGTGGTTGAACTTGAGCGTGTTACTCTGAAAGGTAGACTGGGTGAAACGAAACCAAACTAGGGAAGGACTCAGTGAGCAAGAAAATCAAGAACCCAAACTCAATGGGCTTGGGCTTCATTCTGACTAGAGGGTGGTTTTTTTTTTTTTTTTTTTTTTCAGATAGTGACAAAAGTTTATTTCTTTATATAATATATAATTTTATGTGTTTTGCCTCCATATGTATATATGCACTGTATGTGAGCCTGGCGTCTGCAGAGGCTAGAAGAGGGCACTGGATCCCCTAGACCTGCAGTTACAGATGCTTGTGAGCCACTATGTGGGTGCTAGGAACTGAACCTGGGTCCTCTACAAAAGCAAACCAGTACTCTTAACTGCTGAGCCATCTTTCCCACCCCATCTTTCAATTCAATCATCAGGATGGGCTACTGCATGGGACACTGTCGCCCAGGGGTTTTCTCCTAGGTCCCTGGGCTGATCTCATCCTGGGATACCAAGTAGCTTGGCGCTGGGTCTTGAAGGCTCCCAACAGAGTCAAATGTGTCCTGTGGCTGGTGTCATATGTTACCAACCTTGCAAAAATGAAGATATTCTAGAGAGAACCCTTAGCACCCCCCCCCCCCCCCCCCCCCGGCTATCAGCTTCTTGAAACAATGGTTCCCGAGTGATGGGAATTGCCCAGGAGTCTCACACTGGGAGAAGGAAAAGGCTGAAGCCTGA
Source organism: Peromyscus aztecus (assembly GCA_902168405.1). Lineage (NCBI taxonomy): Eukaryota > Metazoa > Chordata > Mammalia > Rodentia > Cricetidae > Peromyscus > Peromyscus aztecus. The sequence goes on along the minus strand of CABHPQ010161740.1, from coordinate 7,468 downwards.
TGCCAGGCAGAGGGGGAGCTTGTCTCCCAGGAAGAGATCTTACCCAGTTCTGACAGCTTGTCAGACCTCCGTGCAAAAGATACTGGAGCTGAGACAGTGATGGTGCAGTGATGGGCAGGACGTCACACCTTGACCAGGACTGTTGAATTATGTACACCTCTTTCTCTCTACTTAAAACTGACTTCATGACAGAACCCTGAAAATGGACTGGGTGGGGGGGGAGGGCGTCACTGGACATCTTTGTTCTTCTTTCCAGTGCAGCCACAGTGAATAAATCCCTTTCTCTTCTTCACAGCTTCACAGCTTTTCACTGTGCTTGTGTATAATTACCCCATTAAGGGTGGGTGGCCGCCAGGGCCCAGGCTGACCCTAATAACTCGAGGCCATATTACTTGTCTCTTCTTGCTGAGTCCAGGGGTGGCCTCCACAATGGTCCATGGTCTCCACACACCTGCAGAACTGCTCTAGTGCAGTGGGCTGGTCTCTAAGTAGTAGCATGTGACAAAGAGAGCAGACCCTTTATAAGGGGTGGTGGCTCTGAGCAAGGCTCCTCCTAGAACAGTGGCTCCGGATGACTCTATGGAGAGACCTGCATGCCAATGGATCGAGCCCTCAAGCCTGCAGTCAGTTAAGCAAACAGAACAGCCTCCATCCAGGTGATTCCTCTCCCCCCCCCCCCCCCCCCCCCCTGGAAATGCAGCTTGACTGTGAATTCCTCTGACCTGGAGCCTGACTTCAGAAACTGGGAGATGATGACTGGCATAGCTTTATGCTGCTTATTGGGGACAGTTTGTTACGCAGCAGCAGCTAAGGATAAACTCTCCAGCGCTCCCCAGGCAGAAGACAGAGTCCTGTGGGTTCTTTTCCTCACTCCTTAAAAGTCCCCACAAAGGGCCGGGCGGTGGTGGCGCACGCCTTTAATCCCAGCACTCGGGAGGCAGAGGCAGGCGGATCTCTGTGAGTTCGAGGCCAGCCTGGTCTCCCAAGCGAGTTCCAGGAAAGGCGCAAAGCTACACAGAGAAACCCTGTCTTGAAAAAACAAAAAAAAAAAAAAAAAAAAAAAAGTCCCCACAAAGGCTGGAGAGATGTGTTAAGAGCACTGGCTCGCAACTGGCTTGCAACTCCAGTTCCTGGGAGCGCTAATGGCCCTCTTCTGGCCTCCATGGGTACTGCACACAAATGGTGCACAGATAAATGCCAGAAAGCCCCAGGAGCCTTGAATGCTTTGACCCCACGGCTGCCAACAAAGGTGAGCACATCACTTTTTTTTTTTTTTTTTTGGTTTTTCGAGACAGGGTTTCTCTGTGTAGCTTTGTGCCTTTCCTGGAACTCACTTGGTAGCCCAGGCTGGCCTCGAACTCACAGAGATCTGCCTAGCTCTGCCTCCCGAGTGCTGGGATTAAAGGCGTGCACCACCACCGCCCGGCCACTTTTTTTTTCTGAATAAATTTTGTTTTTCTGGATGTTTCCATCACTCTTGTATCAGTTTGTTTAATGAAGTTTAAAGAGGCAATATTCCTGACTACAAGGACTTAGTATTATTTTCAGACATCCTGAAGCTAAGCCCTGGTATAGAGATGTGGAACCTGTCACCTGTGTGGCCCTCACTTATCCTCTGCTCTGACACCCCCTTGATGGGGACAAAGGTCTGGGCTTTGTCTGTTGGGGCCAGATGTGGCCTTCCCACAAGCATTCTTGTGCCCTGTGAACTGAAGTTCCCAGGGGGGAAAAAAAAAAGTCAAGGTTGGTCAATTAGAACTTGGTGGTTGTGGGGCCCAGGAGGAGGCTCAGTCAGTAAAGGGCTCGCTGCATGAGCGTGAGGACCCGAGTTCAATCCTTAGCACCACTGTGAAACAAACCAACAACCACCTGGGTGTGGTGGTATGGACCTGTAATCCCAGAGCTGGGGAGGCAAAGACAGGAGCATCCTGGGGCACTCAGGGTTGACCTCTGACCTACACACAAACACACACACACACCCCTTAGTGATTCTGCCTAGGTACTCTGTTAAGCTTAGGCCTGGGAAGCCATTTAGGTTTTAGCAATGGTGGTTTTCATCAGAGCGGCCACAGTCACTGTGCAGCAACCTTTTGGGGTGTACAGATAAGGAAAGCCGGTAGATGCCCATAGAAATGGGAACACTCCCTTTGGTTCGGGCTGCTGGCTGTGCATCATCCTGTGGCTGGCGAGTGTCAACGCAGAAAGAGCAAGGTTCTGAAACAGGAAGAATGTTCCTCCCATGCTCCTCTAGACCGTGTGCCTAGAGACCCAGGTTCCAGTCCAGCCTCTGCCTTTACTGTGCAGCCACGTGCAGTCCCTAGGCCTCTCTGGGCCTCAAGTCCCTCAACTCTGCGCTGTGAGGAGTAACATAACAAGGGTGGATTCACGATAAGAAGAACTAAGGAGTGTAGCGTGGCTGGGCCCTTAGGGTCTCCATCAGTGGGCACTACTACACAGCTCCAGGTGTGGCAAAAGTTTGGATGGTGCCTAGAAACATCCACCAGCACACCTGCGGGCCCCATGCTGCTGGGGCAGCTGGAGAGTCCAGAGCATAGTATGAGCGTTCTGACCAGGGGCTCTGGGAGCTGACCCTGGTACAAGCATGGCAGTGAGTAGCCTCCAACAACTTACCATCTCCTATATGGACGACAAGTTGGTGGTTGAGATAGGCACGCAACTCTTGGTATTGCACATGGCTCAGAGGCATCCCTACTCTGTGTGTGTGTGTGTGTGTGTGTGTGTGTGTGTGTGTGTGTGCGCGCTCACGTGCGTGCACAGGTGTGCCTGTGCATGTGAAAGCCAGAGGCCAACCTTGGATATTGTACCTCAGGAGCTGCCGCCCTATGTTTTGAGTGTCTCTTATTGGCTTGGGGCTTGCTGATTCCAGGAGCTAGCCCAGGGTGAGAACTAGTCCCAGGGATCCCCCGTCTCCTCTTCCCTGGTGCCAGGTTTACAAGTGTGTGTTTCCCCATGGGTCCTAGCTCCTCATGCTTGCACAGCATCCATCAGATGACAGACACATCTCTGCAGACCCAGAGGACTCCCTATTCTTACCAATGACATGGAGGGAAGGGCCAACAGGTGGAGGGATCACCCAAGGCTCACAGGGCTGTGGAGAGATTAACAATGCACGTTTGTTTTCAAAGGGCACATGGCAGCTGCAAGGCTCTGGAAGCCTGAGCCTGAGCACTGTTTCATGAAGTCCTGGAAAGCTCCTCCCCAGGGCATCAGGGGGCCCTGTCTCCTGTCCAGGGTGCAGTGTTAGGGCAGGCCAGCTGCCCCTCTGCTGTTCAAGTTCTGGCCCTGGGATCCATTCCTCCCCACCTCTGGCCACTGAGCTCTTCCAGAGAGCGCCACCCTCTTTCCCTTTAGGAAGGCCTAGGTGTGGTCAGGGTGGATCTAGTTCCCACCCTTGCTGCCTGCTCTGTTCTGTGCAGCTTGGGCAAGTCCTGGGGCCTCCCTGAGCATCCTGTCTATGAAGGGAGGTGGGAATGTTCCTAGGTAACCCGAGGGAAGGTACTAGTGCGCTGGCCTGGAGCCTCGGTGACAAATGGCCAGAAACTCGGTGTTTTAGAAGAACACACATTCATCACTGCACAGTCTGGAGGTCTTAGGTCCAATGTGGCTCTCGGTGGGAGAAGTCAAGGTTGGCAGGGCTAACCTGGAGTTAGCCAGTCCTCAGGAGGCTCCCGCAGTGACATAGCTCGGTCAGTAATGGTTGCTGGGCAACCATGAGGACCCGAGTTAGATCCCTGGAATCCGTGGAAAACAAATCATGGTGGCACCATGGAAGAGACAGGAGGATCCCTGGGGATCATTGGCTAGCTACTAGAATTGGCTAGCCCCGGGCCAGTGAGAGACTAGAGGCCTCCTGGTGTGGTTGTGGCCCCTCCTCCATCTCTCCAGCCAGCCATGGCTGCCCTGTCTTTATGCTGTGCCTCTCTGAACCTTTCCTGATGTCACAGTGGGATAGCCCCCCACTATGGAGAGCTCAGGAGACCTGATGGGACCACCTGGGTCATCCAGGATGGTCCCTCTACCTCAAAGACCGTGGGAACCGCCACCAACACCAGTGATGGTGCTCCATCCTGTAGCTGAAGTTAGACTGGGTGGGCTGAGGTCACGGTATCAGATGCCAACCTGAGCATCCACACGGTGCTGGCACTTCAGCAGTGATGGTTTGAATCCCGACCCACCACCTACTAGTGCTACCAGTTCAGACATGGTACTTAGTCACCTCGGAGCCTCGGTGTTTCCTTGTATGAAATGGGTGTAGTGACAATACTCTGTCCACACTCTGTGAGAAGCATCCTATGGTGCCTAGGCTACCCGGGACTACCGCAGCCTGCTCAGGGACCCTGAGGTTCCGTGATGGAGTGTTTATCTCATTAGTCACCCAGAGGTCCCGAGGAGCCATGCTCTGTTTACTCATATGGGTCCGAGGTTACCCAAATGACACACAGCCAGGAAGTGGTTTTCTCATCTTGAAGCTGACCTGGAGGCTGTGGACAGACGGCAGCCGCAGCCCCACCTCTGCCTCCTTCCTGAACGTAAAAGGCCTTGAGTGTGAGGGGTTAGGGCTTCAGGGGATACAGGGACGGGGAAGCCCTAACTTCCTGACAATCCAGAGGCCCAGGTATGGCCTTCCTCCCCCCAGCTGTCCATTCCCAGAAGCCAAGGCCTCTGCAAAGTGAGGGCCACCAAGGAAGACTAGAGTTGAGGCCAGCTTCAGACAGCACATGCAGCTGGGATACTAGGCTAATGCTCTTCTTTGAGCTCCGTGTTCTTACCTGTGTTTATGGTGAGTTATACACACCTGCTACAGAGGGAGTCAGGCCACCTATTATAAAACACACGCCAAACTCTGCGGGCACCATCTGGGGACCCCTCCCCCAGGCACCTGTAGGACTGGTGTCCCTACTGACTCTATTTCCTCCACCTGGGTTAGGATCAGGGTCAAAAAGACACTGCTAGCTGTGGCCCAGTCTTGATGGGAGCCGCTCCCTACCCCACCCACCCCGCTAGCTCCCCTCCCAGGTCAGCTCTCTAATCAGCAGCCTTCTGAGCCTTGTCTTAGATGTAACATTTGTTATTTTATTGGAAAAAGCTGGTATTAACATATTTATAATTTTATTCAACAGTTGGATAATTTGTGAGACACCGAAGAAAACAAGAATGCACCTATGAGCCACAGAACCCCAGATGACTGGGCCTGACTATGTCACCAGCACGGACAAACCCAACACCCTCCGAGGGCTCTGCCCTCAGAGAGGAACCAAAGCAGAAGAGACGAACTCAAAACCCAACAATGTCGCGATGATTACGGGAATGCCACATATTCAAGACCAGAGAACTTAAGCAGAGTAAGGTGGCAAAGTCTGTGGCTTGGCTCTGGTCCTTCTGCTATTCCTCACACTGCCCCTCCCCCCTCCGCACCTTTTTCCTCAATTAATACACACATTACTATTTGCAGTCCGCTCTGGACCTGGGTGATTTCCTGGGGTCCCAAAGACATGCTTTTCTTCTGAGATCTTTTTCTGTCTCTCTCTTTCCCTCCTACTTTGGTACCCAATGTTTAAAACAGAAGTCTAGAATCTAGGGCCCTGTGCAAGACCCCTCCTTTTGCAGACCATGTGAGATTTGACTTTGAAGACGGTATGTGTCACACCTGTGACCTCACCGCAGCAGCCAGCTCCCAAGGCAAGTATCCCCTCTGCCGCCAAACTGCAAAGGCAAGTGGGTGTGCCGGAGATCCAGGCCAGTGCGTGAGGCCCTCTCACCTGGATTTTGGCTGCAGTGGGATTTATGTACAACTGGCCACATTCTTCCACTTCTTTTATAAGAGGGGAAAGTCGCCCGATCTTTTGATTTCTCACTTTAACCAGGGTCAATATGTACATATAATACTGTCCAGAGCGCCTGAATTTTACAGTGATGGATAAACATTCTTCATTCACGTTGATTAAAAATAAAAATTAAAAAAAAAAACCAAAAATGTAATGAACCCAGTTTCTGTGTAAATACATGGCCGGAAGTGAGTGTGCATGCGGTTTGTGCTTTGACACACACAAGGATACCTTGATCCACTGAGAAAAAAAGCTCCGTTGCGTCTCTGTTTCCTGGGTGGCAGTTCACGTTGTGAAAACTAAAGCCCCTCTGCTGCCTGCTTCCAGAGTCAAAATGCCAAGGCCTGCAGTTCTGGGATTCCAGGAGTGAGCATGGAGCAGGGAATCACTGTGAACGGCCACTGACCTGTGGCTCTGGGGAGGGCTGAGGGAATGTCCTCTGGGGCTGCCTGGCTGCATGCAACCTCCTTGGGGAGCGGCTGGGAGGGTGAAGAGAAAGCTGCAGGTAGAATGTGGGTGAAGTGCATCTGGGAGCATGTCCGGATGCCACCAAGCAGAGCGGGGAGCCACTGCAGCTCTTCTCCATCTTCTCGTGTCCTCTCGTCGCCAGTGCACCTGCTCTGACGTCACAAGATGGAGATACTTCCCTTCCAGAACCTTCCATGGGGATGCTGCTTGGAAACCAGTCATCAACGGGGTGGGTTGGAAAGAGCCCGTGGAAAGGCCTGCATGGAACCCCAACTCAGCCCTCGGGCTGTGACTCCTTAGGTACCCCGTTTCTCCACTTTAGTTTCCTTCCTATGTACAAAGGGGATGGTAACCACACCCCAGCTCCAGCAGAGCCTGGGACTTACAGAAATGAGTGGGCACCTGCCTCACGGGCTAGAGGACTCTGCAGTCAGGGACAGGACCCACTGCCGGCTGTGGGAAGATGACCGGCTAGCGTGGGAGGGTGACAGCAAAACCACCACAGAGTGGGCTGTGGGGATCCGTCCACGGCCACTATGGACTGAGCACCATGCCCAGCGTGCAGTGGGCACTCACAAACGGACGGCAGTGAGGTGAGGGCTACAGCCACACAGGGTCCCCAGTCCTGCCTCTCAGGACGTGCCCCAGCCTGGAAAAGCCACCCAAGGAACCTAGCCCTGCCTCACGATTAACCCAAGGACTTCAGCTCTGCCTCTCAGGACCTGCCCTGGCCTGGCACCTAGGATACGGAAAGACCTCCCCAACACCCCAGTGAGGAATTGGCATTGCCATCACTCCATGAAAATGCACTGTCCAAAATCCAACAGGAGCCGGCAGCTCTGAGCCAGAGCACGTGGCTGGCTCCCCGCGGGAGCCACAGATCTTGACTGGCTGCGAGCTTCACTCTTTCTCTGGAGCCCCATCAGGGACCAGCTTAACTTTCCCTGATAGCAACTGATCCACCGCAGTAAAAATCACCCTGGACAGGAATAAAGTCCTGATAATAAACAAAGGCCCAGCCTGAGGCAGAAGGACCGTAAACAAAGGAACCCTGGACCGAGGCCCACCAGGCACATCCATTTTATCACCTGTGACTGACGCTCTTCCCTTTCCTTTGTTTAAACCGGCAATCACCATCCAAGGCAACTCCAGCC